>JAEMPF020024797.1:5000-10000 GCA_022496165.2 Catalaphyllia jardinei | reverse complement strand
TAATGGAGTTTTTGGCGTCAAAACAACTGAGTATAGATATAGAGGGTCTCAATGGGGTTAACCGTCAAATGGCCAAAAAATTAACCGTCAACCGTCAAAAACGGAATATTTTTACCGTCAAATGAGCGAACCAAAATTAGCCGTCAAATTCCTCAGCAACCTCGTTCCCAGGGCCTTTTCTCTGAATTTGAGGCGGGGCCCCACCCCTAAGCTAGGAAAAAGGCCCTGGGAACTAGGCTGCTGTCTTCCGCTCGGTTACACTTCCGGTGACGTAAAACATCAGTCATCACATGTCACTTCGCATGACCTAGCTATCGCTGTTCGTTTGCTCTTACAAAGCATGACGTCCAGTATAGACCATTTTACAGTCGTGTGCTCAGTGACCTGGCCATTGAATGGCAGCGAGGCTGCAGGTGACCTTCTTTTGATACAGACGTCACTGCTTTTGTATAGATCAGGTTGTTATAATGCAAACTAGATTATTTTACATGACCAAACCAGAGAGGTCTGTATTAAAGCAAGGTCAACTCCAGCCTCCCTGCCATTCAAAGACCAGGCCACCGAGCAACCTCGTTCCCAGGGCCTTTGGAGTGTTATGCAAAACCAGTCTTTGCTGAAAACAATTTTGGAAAAACTTCCGATAATCTCCTACAAAGAAGGGTAAAACCCTCAAAGACACGTTCGTTAGGGCCAAAATATGATTTCAAGGCGACTCATTGAAAGCCACAATGAGAGCCCGTGCAGGTCTGTCATCATTACCTTTTCATCGCGTTAATACGTTCAGCGGTAACGGAGGTGATGTAATTACGCTAATAATACTCATAGATTTCATAGTTTTAGTGCACAAATTATAGGATTAATTCCAGTATTTAAATATGAGCAAAATTATATCGTTTTATTAAAACTTACAGCCAAATTTGTGCTTTAGCTTTCTTTGGGAGACTCAACCTCGCACCCAGAGTCTTCGTTCCCCTTGACCAGCGGTCGAGAAACGATCGAATCTGCAACAATCCACTTTGAAATTCGAAAATATCGGACTTTCCGTTGAATTGCGCATGTTCAGCTGACAAACACGTGGCTTAATCGAGATTCTAGAGTTTTACTTCTCCTTATTTCCATTGCTTTTTAAACCAATCAAAATCGATCGTTTGTTTTAAGCTTGCGAGGAACGAAGACTCAAGCAGATAACGCTCACAGTGCGGTCGTATACCTAAAATTTAGCCGTCAACCGTCAAAACGACTTATTTTTAACCCTCAACCGTCAAAGGGCTTCCCCCCACCCCATTGAGACCCTCTGTATGATGTGCGTGTTTAGGTAGTTATGAAAAATTTCTCCTCAAACAGAATGTCTAAAACATACGGTGATTTTCAAAGAGATAAACCTGATATGCAGAGTTTTTGCCACTCAGTGTGTCGTCTCATGTATCATCCTTGTTCACACACCAGTTTGCAGCGAAATAAAACCTGTCAGCTTCAATGTCACTTGCCACACAGAATTTGTTCGAAAAACATGTCAGCTTCTCTTTGTTGAAATTTCCATTTTTGTTTTAATTACAGAGTAAAAGTTCTGTCAAAACACGGCACCTTTTAAAGTAAAGACCAGCAAGATTTATTGTCTGAAACTTAAATTTCTCAGATTTAAAGTCAATTTAACTTATTCAAAAGCTAGTTTATCTTTAAATTTTATTTCGTGTTCATTCTTAAGAAGATATTCGGGATGATTGTTAGGAATTTTGAGCGAGTGGCTATTGACCAAAGTAAAGCCAAGAAACTTTTTGTACTCCACAATTGTTTCGCACTTGACACGACACTTCACGAGGTATAGAAACACAAAAAGAACTCATCTAAAACGGATGACGACTATAATTTTTTTGTGGCTCGGTTAATAGCTTTTTTCTTTGCAAAGCAAATATATTTAAGCCGTTTTAAACCACTAATCCTTGTCTGCGAAATTGAACGGAGAACCTGTTAATTTCCCTTCTCGAAATGTACAATGAATGCATAAATTACAACGTTTTTTATTCTTACTATAACATGCAATCTCATCAATTGAGTTCGACTGAAATCAAGAGTACATCTCGATGATAATATTACTTTAACAACCCCAGTGGTGGCGGAGATAGTTCCAGCAAAACCCGTTTCCCTTTGAAGCCACTTTATACCAGTGAAATATATTAGTTATTGCAATATTGTTTTAAGCCGCTTTTAATCCTGCTAATAAGAGGAAAATTTATTACGGTTTCAAGCCACGTTCATAAAGAGCTTCCGAAATTTGAGATATACTTGAAAACTTGAATACCACGCGTCTAAGCCTTTGGCTGGTTAGAAACAATTGGGTGTCGATGGATTTTGATGTAAATTGATCTGAAAATAGAGCCATTCTATTGTCATGTCAAAGTGCCTAAGCACCTCTGACTTGAGACATATTTACACTTCGATCTGTGTTTCACTTCTGACGTTCAGCTTCCTTCGTTAATGAATCATACAAGACAAGAAGCTTGCTGAAAAGATAAGTGAAATTATTCTTCTGTTGTTGCCTAACCAAAGCGAAAACTTGCTACGAGAAATTGGATCTAAATGAGCGGCTAAATGACTGCCCTTTACACTATCAGACAAAACGGGAGCGCTTCGACGCAATTCTTGATCACCGACGCAGGAGACAACGTAAATCAGGGTAAAAATGCCAAAGAACATTTACCACCCTTGAGTTTAAATGCGCCAGTTTTCAATGGAGAGTTCAATTCACAAGGAGGCGAACTAACTCCTGGATTATCTCAAGCAAAATCCATGGAAAATGGAAACTATCTTCAACGAAGCTTCAGCCTTGAGAGCTCAAGAGTTACTCCTCATTCAGAGAGAATTTCATCTTCATCAATAGCTACAGCTGGTCCATGCACGCCATTCCCTGGATTTCAAATCCCCACTGAAACAATTATTCCGATAGAGGATTCTGCGACTACGGCCAAGCGAAAAAAAGGAATATCGGCGCAGGAAGCGATTCCGGTATTACCGCGCGCAGCCGCCATAGTTTGTCTAATTTTGAACATTGTCGCTCCCGGTTCAGGTAAGATTCTCGTTCTCGATCATTTCTTTCTTTGCCGATGTCAAACATGCGGTGCCACTAGTCACCTTAATTAGTATTTATTTATGAGCGCTCTCTCATGAACAGAAAACGTTGGGATCAATATCTCAGCACGGCCGGTAGAATTGTGATGGATAGAATTAGCTCGTTTAGACTAGATGAATTTCAGTACAGACAATACTTAATATCGCTCGCGACATGCCATATGTGAGAAAATTGTTTATTTACGCTATAGATCTAGCTATTAATGCTCACGAAATTAGACATTTTCGCCAAGCGACAAAAATCGTTTGTACATAGCATTGTTCGGCACCGGCAGCTTCGTTGTTTAGAAGGAAGACAGAAACCAAACTGAGTTTTGTTGAAAATATTACCAAGGCACTAGAGTATTTTTTCGTTTACTTGTTAGCCATAGCAGACGCAAAAGGAAACCTTAATGATATTTGACTTTTTCAATATCAATCAAAAATCCGTCGTTTTATGGTTTATTTGTTAGAGAACTACGTAAGCGATGTTGGAAATTTTCTCAAGATTTTTTTTTAATTCACGATAAACAGAGATAAGACCGTCGTTACTGCTGACAGTTTGTATCCCAATTTTCAAAGAAGCAATATTATCAGGGGTGCTATTTATTTTGCATATTCCTGATAATTGCGTGAATTGTCGATAATCTTTAACAGTTCAGGAGCTGCTTATCGCCAAATCGAACGCAGTGAACACAAAAAAGCGGAACTATCTCATTTCTGACCTCTGTCTAAGTTGTAATTGGAGATGACAGGCGATGAATCAAACCTGAGCTCTTTCAATCGCCACTAGCACTGTATTCAGCAATTCATTTTAATTTGTCTTATTGTGCCGGTTTGTTATAGACACAGGGTGTGTAACATCGCAGTTTAAACAGTTTTAGGTTCGTGGTATTTCTTAAACATCTTGATTTTCCGCTCTTTGGCGTACATCTATTCTCCTGCACAAAGAACCATTGCTCCTAAAAATATACCTCCATCTGATTTTACAATGCCAGATTCCGTCCATGTCAACGGCATATGAACTCCGCGACTAACACTCTCCTTTTTTTATAACTACGTTTAATTTTGGAGCTGAGGCTGAACGTTTTTGATGATGTGGAAGTTATTTTGGAGCAGATATAAATAAGAACTGCAGATTATTACAAACCCGGATGTATGTCATGCAATAAGAAAACCATTGTTAATGTTATGCAAAACAAGCCTTTAGTATTTGAGTCAAATATTATTTACATTTTTGTTACCTTTATTTTATGCGTGTCATTCAATATACAGATTGGCAAATAAAAACGTTCTTGATCGACTCTCAGCTTGAGGAATGTTCTTAATACGTTCTTAAAATTTTGGTTAATCTCAGCCTTAACGTTGTCATTAAAAAAGGTTCTTACAACGAAACAGTGTGTGTATTTTTTCAGTACCGAAATCCAACCCTTTGGTTTTTCGTGTGATACAGTCATTACCGTGTCTACACTATCTAACATAATTTAAGAAATGAATTATTCACTTTCTTTACAATAGATGCGATTGTTGATATTTTTCGACTTGTTTTCACTTTCGTGATGTCAAAATTGCAGAGTTTTTTTAGCGGACAGTCAATTAGAATAGCTTATGGTAGCATGAAAGCAACTGGGCTAAATCAGGTTTTTAAAAACAAAACAGTGTATTGTCTAGGCAAAAATACCCTGAGATTTTGTAAAAACATTTTGTGCGAGTTGACAATAGGTCTGCATGATTTTAAATGAATTATATTTTACCGTAGAATAGTCAGGTAAATTCTGGCCAATAAAAGCAATAAAATCTCTACGTACGTGCATAGAGTATTAAAAAAGCGATAACTGAAGCACGTGCGGACTATAACACTGATGGAACAGACATCGATCATGCAGTTCTGTTTG
>JAEMPF020024797.1:0-2500 GCA_022496165.2 Catalaphyllia jardinei | reverse complement strand
TGGAAAACATAACTGGATAGTTAGTTCCTGAAAAGAATAAAAAAAATGGAAATTCACTGTTACTTGAATTTAAAAATTCGAAATTATAGAGGAAACATTGATGAGCTCGTGTAAACAACTGAAAGTTTCGTGCTATTTAATATACAGAGAAATAATTGAAAATGATTTATTTGGAAGAAATTTTCCAAAACAATTAGACTATTCAATCTCGATTTCTATGAGTTGATAGTTGATCCGACCTTCGGCCTCGTCAATTATCACCACATGGAAATCTCTGATTCATGATCAAATTTTTAAAACTTGTTTTCCTCTGTTTTTTGACAAAAACAATTATAGAAACAACGGAAAAGAAAAGTACTCTGTCGTCAATGTACATTTGGATGATTTAATTCTTTGAGTTATAGTTGAGAATTTGCAGCGGAAGCTGGACACGAAGCAGGAAAATAGACGAAATATAGATGCATACGGTTTTCATTTATCCTTTGGTGTAAATTGCCAACCTTAGCCAGGCAAAATAATTTATCTATTTTTTCATTTATTTATTTATATGCATTATTTATACAGAAATTCCAGTTCCGCATAGCTGGTTTAAATGGAGATCTGTACAAAAAGATATGAATAAATAATAAAATTTAGAAATGAAAGCAAAAAGTCTTTCGAAGAGTTTACAAAGGTGAAAGATTAACTAAGATGATTTAGATGTTTCTTGACTCTCAGTTTAAAACTAGTGAGAGACTGATCAAGGCGTAAGTTACGAGGAAGAGTGTTCCAGGATTTGGCGGCATTGTACTTAAAAGATGTTTGAAATTTAGTAGTCTTGGTAAGAGGCCGGCGGATAAGGTCTTTGTTGCTAGTGTCGTAGTTATGGATCTGCTCCGAGGAGTGGAAGTCGTCTAGTAGATAAACTGGAGCCAAGCCATTAATACACTTATAGACCTGTATGCACTTTTGGTGTTCTCTGCAGCATTGTAGGGATGGCCACTTCAATGTTTGCTGTATATCGGTATCGGTAACCTTGCGACCCATAATTTTTAGCGCACGAAAATTTAACAGCAACGCTCATAAAAAAACATATAGCAAAGTTCTCACATCTTCAATCGTAGCATACGCTATGTCGTTGCCATAGGGAGAAGTATAGCATAGGCTGTGTAAGGTTCTCAAGTTATTGTGGTCAAATTTACAAACGCCATATTTTTTCCTTCGGAGGATTGCGTTCAGTGATTAACTTACCAATCTGCACACTACGATCGACATGGAGGGAACACTAGCTAGGGTTTTGGTCTCATTTTATTGTTTGTGTCTTTACAGGAACAGTTGTATCCGGTCTGATAGCTTTCTTCCTTACTCGACAAGATGCGACACTTATGGACCGCACCTCCATTCTGTGCGTCAATTGTTTTGTGGGAATCATGCAGCTGTCAACCATTGTCTTTCTTATGATTGGTTGGATATGGAGTATAGCCTGGGGCTGTGCATTTGTAGGACTTTCTGGTAGGTATACTATCAATCAATCAATCAATCAGTCAATCACTCAGACAGTCAGTCAGTCAGTCAGTCAATCAATCAAGTATAAGAAAGTATTGGGTGGATTAGAACAATAAGACGGTTTTCCACAAACTCACTTGATGTTTTTTACTAATGCCTGGATTTCAGTTGTCTTCAGTGACACTGTTAACTCATGTACATGAAGGGTGGGTTTCGTAATCCCATGGAGGAGTGATGACCATGCAGTTGTTCCTACTCTCCAGATTTCGCATTGTAATGAAATTGGTTGAGTTAATGCTCTTTCTTTTCAAAAGGTCAGGTCTTAGTAGGAGGCAGCGTGGCGGAGTAGACAGCACGTCGATTTGAAAATCCAAGAAGGGTGGGTTCAGCCGTTAAACAGCCAACTGGTTTGCCTCCTTTTACCTGGGTTCTTAAATTTTATGTTGCAATTCCAATTGTTGTCTTCCTTTTGCCTTTTAGTGCAAATGTCAGGAGTTGTTACAGTGTAGCCTTATAGTAACCATCTTGTTAAATTTTCAGAACGCTACGGGAAAGAAATTGAAAAAGTGGATGAAAGTGAATTTGTTGCGTGACCTGTAAGCGATTTGAATGGAGCTGGAATTGCTGTGTTACCGTATGGCGGCGAATTTGTTGTATGGAGTTAGATTTGCTGCATTTCAAAAGTGATGAAGGCTTGGACAGTCTGTCCTGAATGGTTTTGTTTTTAATAATTTGCGTGACTGCCTTGTCACGCAATCAAATCACTATCTCCTGATGATGCACGACCGTCGAGCTGATTCTGACGTCAAAGTCCAGGGTTGGATCCTAATGTCAATTCTGTTTTGCGTGTTGTAAAAGTCAAGCTATGTAGTGGATGATTTTGAACTATAGCCTGGTATCCAGTGAAGAGACCAGACACGCTTTCCTCGTTCGCGTTCTTAGTTTTCTTTGGGAGACTCAACCTCGCACCCAGAGTCTTCGTTCCCCTTGATTAGCGGTCGAGAAACGATCGAAT
>JAEMPF020023663.1:0-12287 GCA_022496165.2 Catalaphyllia jardinei | reverse complement strand
GGATTTCTGGAAACTACTAGTCTATCTTTACTAATAAAAATATAGATTGGGTAAGAGCCCCCTCTCCAATGTAAAGTTATTATCATACTCCCAGTTACACTGACTTTATGTAGAAAGCTTAAATAAAAAGTGACAACTCCCTCGTTATCCCCATTTGTCTGATATGCATAATTATTTTTAGTTTTCGTTACAGTAGAATCAGGGAAAATGAAATGAAAATCTTCCATCATTTCTTATTAAATTTCTATATATAGCTTTAATTAAATTACCATTTTTGTCTAATTGTGTTTGTAGATCAGAATGGACTGTCCCTATAGAACTCTGCAAATTTGCGACTGAAGTTTGGAAAGAATTTTTAAAATCATTTAACTGACGGAGATTGATAGCATCACTATCTTCATTTCCTTCTGGAAGGTTTTTAATACTTTTATTATTCATGTCAATAGGAGCTTCAAAAATTACCACATCATTATCAAAGTAATACAATCGGTCCCAGAGATGAATCGAAACATCATTCTGGTAACCTCTAACACCTTAGACTACCACATAAATATCTGTTTTAGGGTCTGACCTACCTTTAAGACGAATATCAATATCTAAATCATCAAAACTAGGATTGATAATACCCTTATTAAAATGTATCACACTTCTTGTGTTATTATTTACTACTTTGCTATTAATTTTACTGACATAGAGAGTGCCACTAGATGCATTAATTTCATCAACAGAGAGTCCATCACTAATATACATTTCATAAACTATAGTATAGTTTCCGATTGGTAAATAAACTACATCAATACTTAGTCGAGTACTATAATAACCTAGACTTGAGTCATAATCAATTTGAAAATGGTATGTTTTTTGATTTACTTTATGATAATCTTTATTTATGGGTCCAATTTTATGAATATCACTATCATCCTCTTTGAAAAGGTCATCATCCATTACTTTTTTAAAGACGTTTTCTTTGTCAATAGACTCAATTGCGCTCTCTTCAGAGCTTTGTATTGCAGCATCAACATAAACTTTATCAACATCAGGTGTTGGCACTTTTGCTATTTCTGAATCAATATAATTTTTATTTACTAAATCTCCATTATCAACATATTGTTTGTTAGCTGCATCTCTAGGATCAGATGGATCTCCAATACCAATTACTTTTTTATAGACAGTCTGACCAGCATTTACACCCTCTTGCTCTGTGGACTCAAAACTAAGGTCGCCAACCATAACATCACCCCTATCAGAAACTCTCTCATCTATAAGTTGTTTTAGATATCTTCTCTCACTCTCAAAAAAATCAAAGTTTATTGCTCTCTTTAGTATAACGTCTCGGTTACCTGGATCACCATCATCCTCAACAATTGTCTTTACATTATCAATAAAACTATCACCTATATTTAAGTCTCCACTCATAGCTTTTGAGCCATCAAGAGGTAAGAGACTTGATGTGACAACACTTACTGATTGGACTTTTTTATCAACATAAGCTCTAGAGACGAGATCATTTTCATTAAATAAGTTATCTGATTATGGCTCTGTATTCTGAACTTTTATACCCCTTAAATCAAAAGCCTCAGTTCCATCAGCATTGCTCTTTAACTTAATAAAATTTTCATTGAGATATGCTTTATTTACTGTGCTATATAAATCTTTTTTCTTAATAGCTAATGAGTCAGTATCTATGTGATCATCTACGTTTTTTATTTGAAGAATATGGTGTGTATCCATTTGGAGATCCCCGGTCATCCGTCTACTACCATCTAAAAGTAGTATATCTGATGGGATTTTAGCAATTTCACTATCAACATACTTTTTATTTGCTGCCTCATCATCATCATTTGGTTCTGGCAAACCTTCAATTCTATTATTATTCATATTAATATTCTCAAACTGAAATATTTCATGATTACTGCTTACTGACTCAATGTTAAATATATCATGATTAAAATCAAGGCCTATTGAGCCCTTTACTACTCTCTTATAGAACGCAAAATTAACTGTGTTTGAACTCGAGTATTGCCCATAGAAATATATTCTAAAATTAATGTCACCAACACTTCCATTACTCCTGAATCTAATATATGCTCTATGGGCTTTTGACTCCTCTCTACTTGTGTCAAATGTTAAGAGACTATATCCGCCCCCGCACTTACATTAAATACTTTCACATCATTACTTATAAAGTCAATACGATAAAGAAATATCTCAAATATTACTGTAAAAACCCCCCTCTCTAACTTGTCATTTGTCATGACCAATTCAACCCATGCATTTCCCCCAAAAGCAGAATCAGAGCCTGTTTTTCTTGTGTAGTAATAGTCTCTATGTTGTGCGTGACCTGGCGGTGTTAGAAAATTTAGTGGATTTAGTATTGACCCGTTCTTATAAACTTTAAAACTCGGCTGTAAATAATAATTTACACTATGGGTATCGCCTGAACCATCAACATATTTCTTTGTGGCAGCATCGCTATCATCTACCGGCTTAGTTAAATTAACTATTTTATGGGTCTTTAAGTCTAAATCACTCTCGAAATCCTTATCTAATTTAGGGTCTAAATTATCATCAGTGTATTTTTTAGTAGATGCATCATTTCCATGGGAGGGTGCTCCTACATCTGTTAATCTCTTCCCATCAATATCAAAATTACCATCATCTGTAAGATGAAAACCAATTCCAGGAAGACCTCTATCTCCTCTTCCTCCTTTTTGGCCTTTGCCTTCATTTTGTTCTAATAATCCATTACTATATCCCATATATATAGTAATAGATCTTTAATTTTTAAATCTCAATCAATCAGATGTATCTCCCGCGCCAGAGGTTTGGGATTGAGAAGAAGATTCCCAATCAGATTGAGATTGAGATTGAGATTGTGAAGATTGAGATTGTGAAGATTGAGAAGGATAGTAGTCACTATCTTCTGAGTCTGAGCTCTCGAGTGGGGCATTTAGGAGAAAATCTTTGTAATCTTTGTGGGAATCAGACATATATAAATTAAATATAAATTTTTTTTTAGATATTTTCGTTAAAATTGTTCCTAATACTCTTATTTATCTTGTCAATATATGCAAAGCTGTAAGGTTGAGAAGTTGCCTTAAGGAATTTAGCTTTTGGAATATTAACTTCTCTGCACATTCTAGCGGTTTCTGCTGCAGAGGGTGAGTCAAAGATACAGAAGTGACGGATATCTTTTGGAGTTAGATAATAAGATTGAGAGAGATAAATAACACTACAACCCTTATGACGACCACCAATAAAGTATTCAACAAGAGGCTTCTGATTCTTTTCACATAAGAAGTCATCAAATATGACTATTTTTTGGTTATCACCATCTAGTTCAGATAGAGGTATTATTTCGTCATTAGAGGCTTGGATAACATCATAACCTACCTCATCGGAGATAGGTTGGAATTTCTCCATTAATTTTTGATACTTAGATTGTTCTAGATTTTTTGAGAACAGGTAAATCTTATCAAAGTATAAGAGATTGTAGAGCATATGCATAAGGGTATTTGTTTTACCACAACCACTAGGCCCACATATAAGCATTCGGAAAGTGCTTGAAGGCATAAAGGGTTTTATCCTCTTATATTCCTTCTTAGAGTTTGATGCTGAGTCATAGTTTGGAATTTTCATCTATAATTTATACCTATATATTCTTTTTCAATTAGTGGAATACTCTAATATAATCTTATATTGTATGATTTATAAAAATATAAATTATGTTAATATATGAGTCTAAAGAAATGGAAAGAATTAGCTGCCAAAAGGACTAATACAGGAAGGGCAAAGAGAGGTCTCTTCGATGAAATAACAGAAGAGAGGATAAAGAGTAAAACAACCGATCAGGCGATTGCAAAGACTTTTAGGCTAGATAAGCTTGATCAAATAGCTGAACAGACTAAACCGCGGAAGAGAGTGAGATTTCAGGTACCCAGAGCGAATAGAGAGGGAGGTATTGATTATACACCCGAAGTAGATCCCTATGAAGATATGGATGTGGAGGGATTGTTAAATCTAGAAGATTATGTAGCACCTGAGGCTGAAAAACAAATAGCTAAGATACCCGGAAAACCACCCCAATATGAAATGGATCCAAATCTTTGGCAAATTCCTGATGATCTCCCTCCAGAATATGAACTGCCTCCCGCATATGAAGAGCCCCTTTCTATTGAAGCCCCTCCTGAGGAAGAGGAGGAGGAGGAAGAGGAATATGAAGAAATAAAAGGAGATTTAGAAGCTGATAAGATTTTAGACGAATTAGATTTACCAAATTATAGTGATGTAAATGCGAGATTATCTCAACCAGATATGACAAGTACAAAAAGCAGAAATTATTTAAATAAGGTTGTAAAAGACGCAGAGACTCGGAGAAGACAAGTAATTGCTCTTAAATCATCAGCAACAAAAAAATTAATAAAGGTGAAATAAGCGCAGAACAGAGAGATCTCACTCATAAGAGATCTGACAAATTGCGCGGGGAGCTTAATGATTATATTAAAGCGTATAAATTCAAAAGTAAAACATATAAGGGTTATGGGGCCCCGGGAGGGCCTACTAAAAAGGGAGGAGGGGCCTATTTTTTTCATAACCCAAAAGAAATGCTAGATAAGTCGACTCTAATTATTGCAGAAATGGGTGCGGGTAATACAAGCATAGAAATGAGAAACATGGGTGTAACTATACTTGATGCACTCTTACATGCCGGACATATGAATAAAAGCCAATATGGAAAATTAATTAAAAAATATTTTCGATAAGGTATAAATGGAGAGAGAAATAACTTTGAGTAGTTTTGCGGTTAAAAATGAACCAGGAAATCGACCAGGTGATTTTACTACACGGTTTACACCAACAATAATGCTAGATTCAGACTCAACCTACTATATTGGTTTTAACAGAATTATCTCAATGTTTTTTTCATGGACAAATGTCAATGCTGGATATAATAATCAGATAATATCATATAGTAAAGATAATGGTAAGACTTGGACAGATATTGATTTTACTCAAGGCGTTTGGACATATAGAGATTTAGACAATTATATTAGGTCTGAGACAAAAACCATAGATGGAGATGGAAATGAAGACTATCCTATTACACTAACTTTTGATGATCCAACTTTCCGGGTTATTATAACTTTAGATACGGACTATCAGCTTGACCTAACTAAATCTGATTTTAATGAACTTATTGGGTATGATAAGAAGATTCTAAAAGATGAGCAGAATATAGGAGTTAGAGCACCAAATCTCACAGAGGATACTGATGTTTTACATATTCATTGCGATTTAACTAGTACTTCATTAGTTGATGGTCAAGAATCAGATATTATTTACAGTTTTGGTACTGCAACTTTAAGAGCATCCTATGGTTTTACTCTTGAACCTAGGCGTATTGTTTATAACCCATTAAATAAAACAAGTATTTCAAGTATCCGCATATATATAACTGATGGATTAAGGAAACCAGTCTATTTAAATAATGCGGATACTGCGTTTTCACTGATATTAAAAAAAATAAAGCAGTAATAATTATATGCTTAAATCGAGAGAATTCAGAAAGATGTATCATCCATCTCTTGGGAGATACGTTTACGTTCACAGAGGAAATGGCCTTATAGTTGATAATATTATGAAGCCACTCGGTGCAGCTGCTAGTGCAGTTGGAAGTGCAGTGGGAAGTGCTGTTGCAAAAGCAATAGGGAAAAAAGTGGCTAAGGGGTCAAAAAAGGCAAAAGTGAAGGTAAATGCAATGGCAGAGCGCTCAGGTGATCTTATAAGAGAGAGATTATCGGGAACGAAGGAGAAGAATGGAAAGAAGAATGGAAAGAAGAATGGAAAGAAGAATGGAAAGAAGAATGGAAAGAAGAATGGAAAGATGAGTCAAAAATTAACCCCACATGAAGTTAACACATTAATTAATAATCTTATAGCAGAAAACTAAAAAAAACAAACTGAAACACAAACTTAAAAAAATAAAATAAAATAAAATATATATGTCATTCAGATCGCCAGAAAACGTCCAGAGAAATGAAGAAGTCCGATTTTTACTAGAGAGTAATATAAGAGCTCCAGCAAATGGCACGGAGCAACAGAAGAATGGTTATAGATTCGTTATAAACGACCGAAGTTCTTTTTATGATTGGTATAATGCCTATTTTGAAGAAACATTCCATCTTGACTTAAAGGCTAATGGTGGAGATAATGCCGACACACTCACCACACTCTTATGTGGCTCGCATTCTCTTATCCGACATCTTGTTATAAAGAGTGCTGGTAAAATTATCTATGATACTAATAAGTGTAGCAAAAATAGTTTTTGGTATCTAGATACTGCTGAAGCAGCAGTGGATGATGAAAATCTGGGTTTTAAACAGAGACGAGCATTAACATCAACGAGAAAAAAGGTTAATGTAAATATTCCACTAAACAGATATTCTTTCTTTGAAGAATTAGAGGGCCGGATGCTGCCACCAATGCAACTTGAATTTGAAATAGACTTAAATCCAGATGCAGAAATGCTTTATGGCGATACTGCTACACTTCGTCTTACAATTGATAATTTTTACTTATGGGTTCCAAGACTACAACCTAAAGATGCCTTGATGAGTAAATTTATCTCTGATTTTCAGAAACCGAGTAAATGGAAATATCTCAGAGAAATGTATCAACGGTCAGACCTAACCAATACCTCAGGTGATTTCCGAATCTCAGCCTCTATTGACCGAGTCCGTTATGTATTTGTCTATTTACAGAGAGCTAAGAATAATATATATTTGATACCTTTAAACTAAATTCAGGTGATGCTAATAGTTTTCTCACTAGCTGCAGGCTTGAATATGGTGATGGAGTGTTCTATCCTGAAAGGGACTTTGACCATGAGAGTAAAACTAGAATATTTTCCGCCTTAATGGGTTATTCATGGAAAAAGAATGATTATAATACTGGAACTCAACTTAACATCGCTAATTTCACATCTATCTATCCTCTCATCTTTTTTGACTTAAGTTACCAAGCTGAGGGAGTCTCAAGGGATCCAAAGCAGCTTATACTTAAATACATGATTAACACTAATGATGGTGACCAATTCCGGGTTCATGCCATTGTCCTATATGAGAAGGATGTTGTTGTTGATAAAGTAGGAGATCAGCTTGTTATTGTATAAGTGCTCAGGTCGAAAATAAGTGTGTGAATGAAATTTTTAATTTAGAGAAAAAATATTTATATAGTATATAGAATGAAAAACGAAAGAAAAAAAAGTGAGTTTGAAATCGTTAATTTTACTGATATTGATGTAAATGAGATTACTTTTGGAAAACCGAAAGAAAACAAACATAGTGGGAGTCAAATACCAATTCTATATAAAGGCCGGACTATGTATGTCAGATATGAAGGTATTTCACCTTTTGGTGTTAAGGAAAATTATGATAAGGATGATAATTATCTTGGCACAAGTATGCAGATTAATTTAGAAGGTGATTATCTGAAAAAGGCAAAGGAGTTAGACCTTTTCTTTATTGACTCTTTTTTTGGGCATAAATGGTCTCTAGCCAAAAATATTCCAAAGAGTAATATTGAAGGTTATGATGAGCATGGTATGGATGGTTTATGAAAAAGAATTTGCAAGAAATCTTATAAAGTAAATGCCCTCACAAAAGAGAGAGAGTATAATGATTACCCAAGTAAGATGGAATTTGCTTTATTTTATAAAAATGATAGACTGCAGACAACCTTTTTCCATTGGGATAAGACAAAAGTAGAATGTTATAATGACATTGGGCCAAGGTCAGAGGTTAAGTTTATTGCGGCATGGTTTTCACTATGTCGCGGGACATTTGGATTAACTCTAAAGCCAAAACTAATGCAAGTTATGCCTAAACCAGAGGAGTCTGTATTTAATGAGTGCCTTTTGGGGAGTGATGAGGGGACAGAAGGGGTGATCTCGCTAAACCCAGAAGATTGTTTCGACCTTAGTGATTAGTTTTTGTTTTTTTGTTTTTTTTTCCTGTCATAAAGAAAATTATGAGTTAAAAAAATTTAATTCATAATTAATATAATGAGCAGTAAAACTGAATTACACCCAATAAATGTCCATCTTTCAGACGGCCAACTCCGAAAACTCAGGAGCGCCCACAGAAATAGAGAAGAAATAGGTATAAGATTAAAGAACGGAGCTTTAACTGGGAGTCACACTCTTCTCGTGCCTCAAGCTGTAGTCAATAGAGTAGAGAAGGCAAAAGCCCGTGGCACTGGGGCTCTCGTTAAGATTACAAAGACAAATATCAGAAAGCAATCTGGATCAGGTATTTTCTCTTCTGTAGCTAAAAGCCTAATGCCTATGTTAAGAAATTATGGTCCTATGCTTGCTAAAACAGCTGGTTTAACTTCTCTTGCTGGTTTAGCCTCTGAGGGAACAAGACAGATTGTTAAAAAAAATAACTGGTGGGACAGTTTTCCAGGTTCCAAATAATGCACTCTATCAGCTTGCAGAAATGAGTGATTTACTCACCAAGGCCCAAATCAGAGATTTAGCTGATGCTTATAGTAATGTGAGCGATATGAAATTTAAAATCACCCAGAAGCAAGTTGGTAATGGTATTGGAACTATATTAGCCTCTATTGGAATACCAATGATCCTTGATATGATCCGTGGAAAAGGCGTCTCAGGTGGAAAAACAGGTAAAGGTGGGCCTCAAATAGGTTTACCACCTGTTCCACCACCATTCTTTGGTACTTGGGGTGAGAGTGGTCCAAGAATGGGTTCTATTCCCCGTAGTAAAGGGGGAGGTAAAAAAAAAGAGTCCCCCAAAACAATCTAGGTTTAAAATTTAAGGGGACAGTCCCAGTGAGTAATTTTGATCTCTTAGAATGGTGTGAATATTTAGGTATACCTATCAGAGATGTATTAAGTAGAGACATCTCTGTCCCGCATAATCATAAATTAGGTATTTTTATCTATAATTTAGAGCCATCTTACATGAGTGGCTCTGATTGGGTTGCAACTTATGTCTGAGATGGAGTTATTAATTATTTTGATAGCTTTGGTTTGCCTCCCTTTCAGAAAATAGTAGATCATGCGGAGAAAGAAAATTTAACTCTTTTGCATCAAAACATGCAAATTCAAAACTTATATACTACAGCATGCGGGTATTTCTGCCTATACTTTCTCCGTGAGATGCACCGTGGCATTGATTATTGGGATTTACTCTCCCCTTTTCGTAAAGATACAAAATATAATGAGAAATTTATTGCAAACTATTTTCGCAATCTCTCTTAAGCCTCTTCTTTGCGTCTATTAGATCTTTTGTCTTATATTTATTATACTTATTGAGCTTGTCTCTGCATAGGCAAAGCCGATACTTTAGATATAACCTCTTATAGCGGCGGTAATCCTTCTCTAACTTCTCTATTTCACGTCCTAAATCCAAAAATAGATTATAGTTAGCTATTTTCTCCTCCATTATATAAAGATTAAATTATTATTTTTTAATATATAATGAGCGATATTTTTCAACCACACCCTATTTTCAATACATATGAATCAAATAGTGAAGGAATAGTAAGAAACATTAGAAATAAGCGAGATATTGGAACTTTAGATCGGAATGGTTACCTTGGGATTAATATGCGGTTTAATGGGGATCACATACATCATAGAAAACATAGATTTATCTATGAATGTTTTAATGGAGTAATTGAGGATAAAGAGCTTGTTATTGACCATATAAATAGTAATAGAAGTGATAATAGGCTAGAAAATTTACAATTAATAACCGAAAGTGAAAATCTAAAGAAGAGAAATATTGATTACCGAAACAATAAACCTATTTCTGTCCGAGCTACTAAAGAAAACTCTGACGTTTCATTTGATTATGGCAGCATGAGTAAATGTGGAAAAGACTTAGGTATTGTCCGAGCATCAGTATCTAGAGTATTAAATGGTCTACAAAAGACTGCAACCAGCAAAATAGATGGTGATAAATATTATTTCCAGAAAATATAAGGAGTTAAAATATTATTCTCATTACTATTATATATGAAATCTTTTTGTGTCAAACAGAAAAAACAGACTGAGTGCGTTCCAGGTAGTGAGAGGAGAGTTGTCACTAAAAATGGGAGAAATGCTATTAGATGTAAATGCGCTGAATGCGGTATTACAAAGTTTCGCTTCATTAGCGGCACCAGTGGCAGTGGAAAGAAAAAGAGAGGCAAAGGACTCTTATTAGGCCCAAATGGCCCGTTTAATAAAATACCACTCTTAGGCGCAATTTTATAATTAGAGATATTTTATAACCCTTACTATATATGCAAATATTTTGCGTTAAGGAGAGAAAACATACTGGTGATGTCCCTGGTTCAGAAGAATATTCAATGTCATCTAATAACAGACATGGTGTCCGAGTAAAATGCGCAGAGTGTGGTAGTAATAAGTTTAAGTTCCTATCTAAAGGTGAAATAATTGATTTAAGAGAACAATATGGATCAGGTTTTGATGAAGCCATTATTAAAGGTTTAACAGCAGGCGCTAAAGGATTATTTAACTTAGGTAGGAAAGGTGCCGCTGAAGCAATCCGGTCTGACACTGTCCGGTCTAAATTACGTCAGACAGGTCGAAAGTATTTAGATGAGGCTATTGATTTACTTACAGATGATGTATCCAAAAAGATAGGGGGAAAGGGAGTAGATGTTCACAAAGCTATTGGTAAGCTTCCAAAACCAAAAGGGGGTTGGACTCTGCCCGGTCACAAGTATACTGGACCTTATAATGATTTAGATAAACAACTCAAATTTGATAAGGAGACTGGTAAAATATTAGAGATATATGATAAACCAACAGGAAAGACTGATGCAATAGCAATGAGACATGATGTTGACTATAGTGTTTGCGGTGATGATAAGGCTTGTAAACATAAGGCTGATCGGAAGATGGTCCAGGCACTTGATGCTGTTCCCTGGAATGAGAGACAATGGGGGCATTGGATGGCTAGAAATATGATTGATAAAAAACAAAAACTTGGTTTGGGCTATAATGGTAAAAAAAAAACCGACCAAAATTTAAAGTGGAGAGAAAAATTAGCAGATGAGTTACATAAACCTATAAGACGTAATTTCAATAAGAGAAGAGTTATAGTTCACAATGTTGACCAAATTTGGTGTTCTGATTTAGTAGATATGCAAAAGCTTAGTAAATAGAATAAAGGTTTTAAATATCTTCTTATGGTCTTAGACCTTTTTAGTAAATATGGTTGGATTGTACCTTTAAAGAGTAAATCTGGTTTAGAAGTATCTAAAGCTTTCGAAACCATTTTACAAAAGGCAAAGCCAAAAAAGTTATGGGTTGATAAAGGTAAAGAGTATTACAATAAAAATTTTCTCGATTTATTAGATAAAAATAATATAGAAATTTATTCTACTCAAAATGAAGAAAAGTCAGCTGTCTGTGAGAGATGGAACAGAACTATTAAAGAGAAAATGTATAAGATGTTTACAATCAGAAATAATACTGTTTACATTGATATTTTGGATGAAATACTCTCTTCTTACAATAATAGTAAAAATATAAGCATAGGTTTGACTCCAACTGAAGCTAGAAAGAAACAAAACTATGGAAAAGTTTATCTAAAAATTAATACCGGGGGTAGGGAAATTGATAGCAAACCTATATTCAAAGTGGGTGATACTGTTCGCATAAGCAAATATAAAAGAAAAACTTTCGATAAAGGATACACTCCAAATTGGACAGAAGTATTCGTTATAGACAGAATTTTGCCCACAATTCCTATAACTTACAAAATAAAGGATTTAGAGGGTGAAGAAATAAAAGGATCTTTTTATACAGAAGAGCTGCAAAAGACAGATCAAACTGTTTTCAGAATAGAAAAAGTCATTAGAAAAAAAGGCGACAAAGCTTTAGTCAAATGGAAAGGTTACCCAGAAAAACTCAACAGTTGGGTAGATATAAAAGATTTAAAAGATTTATCCTAAATTTTGTAATGGCCATATGCATAACTACTCTCTCCATCATCCCATATATATCTCTTATCATCATAGCATGATAGGCTTGTTTTATTTACTTCATAAGTGTAAATCTCATGATGGTCGGAACGGATACTTTTCATTTTAGTCCTCATCAGTCCATTATCATTGAGAGTTCTCCTAAAATCAGAATAATTAAAGTATCTCTCATTTGGGTGATTATTATCTATTAAATAGTTTTTTACTCCTTTTGCCTTCAGTACTTCTACTTCCACTATTTTACCATCTTTATCCTTTACCTCTTT
>JAEMPF020023662.1:0-12289 GCA_022496165.2 Catalaphyllia jardinei | reverse complement strand
GTGGCCGAAACAAAGCGAGGTAATGGATAAAAAGGTTTTAAAACGGTCTCTGTACTAAAGCTCAAGACAGATTTGCCGCCATGTGGCGGGAATTATTGACACCTTCGTCATCATTTTGGCGGATCAACGGTTGAAAAATACGATTTTTCGAAACGCTCAAACCAGTCTAAAACGCGAAGTCAAAGGAAGTCAGAGAGCTGATCTGATATTGGGCATCCTTCATCTACCTTCATGCATAATTAGAAAGGATAAAACTCACGTTCATCAAAGACACTCACTTCATTGTTGGAGGTTATTGAACCATGCCTTTATTTGCAAGTCAAAACACTCTAACAAAGAGGCGACCTCAACAAAGATAATATAACAAAAACTGAGCAATGAATCGTTTCACTGTGTTTGTAAAGCATCAAACAAAAGTACGGACACCGAAACTAACCTTGAACAAGACCCGGATTAGATCTACCGTCACTCTGCCGACTGAGCTACGAGGTCGGACAGAGAAAGTCGGGGTCGGTTTAGATGGTGAATCGCGGCGAAGAGAAGGTAAGGGTACATATGAATGTTGTGCCGCGTAGCACTATGGACACAAATGATGACCTCGGTGCGAGGTCAAAAGATTTTTTCTTTACCTCGTGTGGTTCCCTTGTTCTCTTTACTAGGGCTAACGCCCAGTGGGTTATTCATGGGTTAAACTAGCACTAAAAATTTACACTTCAGAGTTAATTCTCTGTTACATCATTTGTAACCTTGAACAAGCTCTGTCCCGGAGAAATCGACGCATGGAAATTGCACTCGTAACCGCCGACCGAGGAAAATTGCTTCCACGCCATGCAAAAATGTGCCGCAAAGCGTCATGGGATATATGAATCCCCCCCTTCAATCAAGAATCTCTTCGCTCATTACACATATCTATAATTTGGGTCGTTTTGTAAATTTTTTGGTGATTCTTAGGTATATTTGGAGATAAATAGTTTTTCTCAAAGGATTAGTAAAATTTATGGAAATAGGAAATTTTGAAGATTTGATGTTGTTCTAAAATTTGAGTTTGAAGTTAAAAATTGGTAGATACACTCCAAACAGTTGCCCAACAACCTGGGATGCCATTGTGCGGTCGGGCAACTGTCTGGTGGTGTTCCATAACCCTTTTTCCCCTTTCAACCTCTCTTTAAACTTACCAAAATTCCACTTAAATTCAGGTGTAACCCCGCCTTAACCAGACAGGTTCACTGTGTTGTGCTGATGGAAGAAGGTCAGACCCAGGAACCAATGAAAGTTGAATTACACGGATTTCATTGTATTATTTAAGCATGTATGCAAATTTATTACACGTCTGCCCCGAGTGATAAAAGTATTACGTTTTGTCTAAAGTGTTCTCCTTGCCGACGGAACTCAAGGCAGTAAGTTGGTGGAAAACGGGGAAACAGTTAACTGGAAAGAAGAGCTTTGTCTGTTTATTGTCGATTGTAAATTATTCTCGGTGCTATGAAGAATGGCTCCCCGTTTTATTCCGGTTAACTGCGTCAGGAGATTGTTTATCAAGCGTCGTTTCACTTTCTGTGTACTGCTTACAAGTTTACCGCTTCTAGGATACCTGCTGCTATTCTCGTCTTCAGAAAATAGACTTTCTAATTCGGTGCCTGGAAAAATACTTTCGACGGACATTGTACGTGACTGCCCTTGCGCAACTAAGAATACAACTAAAAATAGCATTTTAGCACCACAAACAGAAGCGATCGTGACATCGTTTACAGGTGAACAAAAAGTCGACAACGTATCAACGAAATCCCCGGGAACTTTGAACGTTCACACGTGGTCTGCAGTGTGTGGAACGAATGTCGAAGTTTTAAGAAACTGGCCTCATTTTCCTGACTTTCCAGACAAGCGTTGTTTTATTACGGAATTTCGTAAGACTCAAGCTGCCAACGAGGAAAACAATGGAGAAAGAATTTTCGGATTTGTTCATCCGCAGATAAGCGGCATGTATAAGTTTGCCATCACCTCGGATAATACATCAGAGTTGTGGCTGAGTAGGAATGAAGATCCCGCTTCAAGCGAGATAATCGCACGCGTTTATTCACCTCATGGATCGACTTGGACTGAAGAAGGAGACTACAAGAAATATCCTGAGCAAATCTCTAAAGAAATCCTTCTTCACGCCGGCAAGAAATATTACATCGAGTCTTTGAGTAAGCAAGGTTCTGGCGCTGCTCATGTTGCTGTATTTTGGTGTTACGGGGATTCAACGTTTGAAATTATTTCCTCGAAATATCTATCCAACTTTTCTCAGGAAGACACTGATCACGAATCTATACCCCCGCACGCGGGTAAACATGGCAAAAGAACGCTTCGAGACAAGAGCTATTTATATGATTTTAGTCGTCTTCCGTTTATAAACAGGAAAGAATACATAAACCTTATTCCAACTTGCTATTATAGCCCTAGTTTTCTGGTTCATAAAAGACTCAAACGATATCAGGGCGTCGCGTTGCCAAGTTTGTCACAAGTATTCCCTCAGGATGATACAAACATGTTACCTCCTGGACGGAAACTTCCTAATGACGAATGGCTCAAATCTAATGCGCTTGTTGATAACAACACAGCCAAATATGTAGCAGAGAAGTTTACGAACTCACTACAGTCAAGGTAAGTTCAGCGACATTTTCATTTTTTCAACAGTCATCATGTTTCCGGTTTCCAGCTGGAAATAACAACTACAACAAAGTCTTTTTTTACTCAGGGGGAATTTGCCCAAGGTTCATAATCCACGGGTACTGAGCTATAAGTCGCTGCAAATTTTGGAAGCGCTAATAAATGTTCGATATGACTTTCTTCGTTAGATATGCAAACAATGTCAGGCTTAGTGAATTCCCTCGTCTAAAAGTGGTCATAATTTTAAACTTGTTAAAACGAGTTAAATAGACCAATTTCGAAATATTAAAATTCAGCCTAACACAATAGACCTCAGCATAAGGCTCTGGGGAATACATCCCACAAACTCTGTAGTTATTCCCTCGTGCCGAGGTCTCTTGTTTTAGGCTGCATTTTAATATATCAAAATTGGACTATTTGGGAGTTTATAAAGTATAAACCATGACGGTGACCCCGATAGCCTCCTACGCAGACGTTCTTAGGCTTATCACGCGTTCCTCCCCACGAACGTCTGCTCAACGGACAGGCCACTTCCGTTCACTGGCAGTTAGCCTTTGTTTCAAAAAAACCAATCCGCTGTTCTGTCAATGTTGACATCTCTGTTGTTTGCCAGGCTGTTTGCCACGTGCTTATTAAGCATTGTTTAGGCTCATTTATATTGCACGATATTTGCTTTCGAGGACTTCGAGGGGCAAAACGTTGAAAATAATAATTTTTCCGTGAAATGTTGCTTACTTGCAATTAATATTGTGGCGCTGGGCCCAGTTGGTTGATTAGAACAAGGTATTTGTATTAAAGTAGAGCGTATGTTGCTTCTTATCACGCATATCATATTTACTCACATGCGGTTTTTTTCTTCGGAGACGCCGTAGCTTTACTTCGAGAAAGCTACGCGTTTCTGTAGAGAGGTTCTTATGTTTCTTCCATCGACTAGGTTAAGCTTCTGTTTCTAGAGTTCGATGAATAGGTTTATTGCTCCTTTTGTCCCTTCTGACACTATAATTGAAATGTAGTTGTTTACGTGCGAATCAGTTGACTGTTTTGCGTGTTGTATATCCCATTGTTTGACTTAGTTCAGGCAATTAAAACCGTACCGGTCCTCGACCTCAATGTCGGTCTTATCAGTTGCCAGTACTTCTAAAATAATATGTACGTCTGCAGGTGCTGGTGCAACTCGTACGTAAGTGAGAATGTTGAACATTTTGCGGCACCAATTTCTCGTGTTGAAGCGTTGGGTCAAAGTCGGTCAAAGTCCAGCTTTCCACGGAAAGGCAGAGAAGCTATGATTGGCTAACCGCCAACGAATGGATGTGACCGGTCTGTTGAGCAGACGTTCGTGGGGAGGAACGCGTGACAAGCCTAAGAACGTCTGCGTGGGAGGCTGTGACCCCGAGGAACATGTTAAAAAAATGAATTTATATTTTACCTACGAATCTCGCGATACTCTAAATTCATTTAGTGTTTCGTCATTGTCAAGCTATCACAAAACTGAATCTGGGACACTGCGATAAATATAAAATAAAAATGTAAATATTTAGCCGTCGTGGTTCACGTTCTACAGACAACGCAGAATTTGGTCAACCACGACGACGGCCGGATGGACGACAACCAGATAGTGCGTAAGCGCGACCTAAGAATTTCGTCGTCGTCTTCTCGTCGACGACGTCAAAGGGAATAATTTCACGTCGTCGTGAGCTTAGCTGAACTTAAAGAATTTTTATTCTTTTGTAATTGTGTGGCTGTTTTGATCAAAACCAGTCAGGTGGTAAACACACGCTGGTCCAAGCATGCGCAGCTGAACTTTATTGCTGCCGCAGCGAGTGAGCCTGAAGCGAACGAGCGAGGCAGCTCTCTAATCAGCAGAAGATTACATTATAGGGGCTTGCAGTTTTTCTTACCAAACGCAAGGAATTGTGGTTATGCGCAAATGGGAGATTTGGGATGCGCAGTGGTATGCGCGAGGAATTGTGGTTATGCGCGAACGGAAATATTTTAGGATACGCAGTGATATGGCGCAAGGGATTGTCGTCATGTGCTAATGGATGATTTAGGATGCGCAGTAACCATAGAGTCACTATTTTCACTACTTGCCGTGACGCTTAAAATCGACGCGTGCTGAAAGATGAAAACTTTATATTGCAAAAAAGTTAATACCTGTTCGCGGCGTATCATAAAAGCTTTAAAGAATCATCGTTTCTGTGGATAGAGATCATTTCACCGTTGGGTCAGATGTAAGATGTAGATGTAGATTAATAGATGTAGATGTAGATTAAATCGCCGATTTATGCCGAATAGAACCGGAGATATCAATATTTTCAGTACTTGCCGTGATGCTTAAATCGATAGACAATTAGCAAGCGACTCGCCGACGCGTGCCGAAAGATGAAAACTTCATATTGCAAAATAGTTAATACCTATCTGCGGTGCATCATTACAATTTCAATAAAACGTCGTTTCTGCTGATAGAGATCATTTCCCCATTTAAACCGTCGATTTATGCCGAGTAGAACTGAAGATATCATTATTTTCACTACTTGCCGAGACGCTTAAATCGATAGACAATTAGCAAGAGGCAGGTACAAAAGTCGCAAAATTAAATAGTTAATACATGTTCACGGTGCATGGTAGAAACATTAATTCAGATAATACATCGTTTCTACGAATATAGATCGTATATCGTACCACTGTTTAAAATCACCGATTTACGCCAATTAATACAACCGAGATATTTTATTTCACTCCTCTCCGGTGACGCAAAAGCGGCTCAGCAGAACACGTCAACAGCAGCACGAAGTTATTGAGAATCTTGGCTCATTATTTATGTTTACCGTGAATGAAAACTTTAGTCAATTTGCTTCACAATACTTAGTGATACTCTTGTTAAAGCTATGAACTTAGATGTGAAAACAATGCTTTTTAAACTGAAAGCAAGTGACGTGTTGTTTACAAACTCGCGCTATATTTAGCAGGAATAGTAGCGGGCGAAATGTGTCGCGAACGTGGTCCACGAACGAACCATTTCTTTCTGAACCAAAACTCCTTGGGGTGGGAGAAAGCTTATTGTTCAAAGACAACATTTCGCTTGGATATATTGCTCGCTCTTAAAAAGATCGTGACGCGGCTTTTCCGCTGTGACACTATTTACACGGCATTGCTAGACTTTATCAGAGTATCTCCCGTGAACTTCGCGGTAAAATGAAACGTATGCTTAGCGGATGATATTCTTCCCTACACACGGAAAGAAACCAAGCAGTCGTTGCAAGTAGGCAGTGATAATTACTCGACTAGATTGGAAATACGATAGCTTCATTGAAGTTGTTTTTACAATGTACAAATTTGGCTGGAATCGAACGGCTCTCGCTTTTTGAGTTTTCCTAACAAACCTAGTTATTGTTTTGTCCAACAATACTTCACAAAAGAAACAGTTAGAGGTAAATAACAAAGAAATACCTATACGTATGCACGTGTAGACTGCGCATGCGAAGTTCGCTTATTTCTGAGCGGTACTGTATGTCATAAAAAAATTAACTGTAGTGTTTCACAGAGTATAATGTGACTATAATGTCAAATTCATAATAGTTTCGAGTTCATTTCACAACACTGGAGAGACAACTGATTTTCAATACCATAATGTTGATGTGACAGAGTTTATAGTGCAAGTGAAGTATGATCCTCGCAGTAAATATGAATTATTTCATATACACTTTACATCAGAGTTTAGAGTACTTCACAAAATGTTATTTTATATATAATTTTATTAAACAGTTTTTAAGGAATGTCTATTGCTCAATGTTGATATTTAGCCACCGTTCATTTTCTCGGGAAAACAGGTTTTCACAGGTTACAATAATAGCCCCCTCTATGTACCGAAACACATCATGAAGTTCTGCTCAAAGATTATTTTCCAATTGCCATTAAAAGTATTATTACTTTCGTCTTTCTTTGAGGACAGGGGAGACAAGGCATAACATCAAACATTAATGAAAGCTGAAATAACCAAAAATTCTGAAACAACAAGTGCCACATGCACGCAATATCTATTCAAACCTAGAAAATCCCCGACCTGAAGACAGTTTCAATTGATTTCCTGTCATAACGATACCATTATATCTTGTGCAAAACAATTCTTCACAGTTCAGTTCATAGGGTAACAATTACCATACTCCAATATCGTTCTCCCTTTCGGCAGCATTTTTACCATTTAGGTATACTAGTTTAAGTATAATGAAAGCCTACTGTTTATTATATTTTTGTGAAACGTCCGGAAAATTTATTTTAATTTAAAATCTTGCATTTTATCAGTACTGGGTTCAGTTTTCTACTGTGGAGGTTTCATCAAAACCAGCGAAGGATGTTAGCATGCTGCAATGGTGCGTTCACTCAGTCTTATGTTTTGCGAATCTAGTTTCCAAAATATTTCATTTTAGCTGCACAGCTGAAAAAAAAAACTATGCGAATTGACAAGGCTGCCGTTTCTGGGTGCATCAATCATGTGTGATTGTAAACAATTTACACGGCAAAACAAAACGGTAACTGAAAATAATTTAGTGAATGTATTTAAATTTATGCAGATGCCGTCTTAAAATATATTAACTCTGGCCGCCTTTTGTTTACCAGAAGAGAAACCGGAATTAAAGTGAGACAACAGAGGTGGAACAAATTGGCCACGAGGGTGGCTATTTAATGACTAAAATAAGTTGATAACAAAATAATTACCTAAATCGACGGATCATTAGCGTAGGTGGGCGTAAAAACGGGCCACAAGCAACACACATTTATGGCCAGCCCCACCAAGCAAGCTCCCAAAAAGGATATTGGTAAACAAATGACTGCCGTTGAAACTGTAACAGAAGGAACAAGCCCCTGCTTAATTTCCCTCGAAGCAGAATACAAAGAATCGAAGAATTTAGCTACGAGGGAACAAGCCCCTGCTTAAATTACTGCACGGGTGGATGAGTAGAAGAAATATAATGTCAATAGCGGAATATAACGTTTAAATATCTACTATGGAGGAACAAGCTCCTGCTTATCAGTGTGATTGTAAACAATTTACACGGCAAAACAAAACGGTAACTGAAAATAATTTACTGAATGATATTTAAATTTACTGTACATCATTTACTCGAAAAGTGCCAAAATTACATCATCACCATCATCATCATCTTTATTGGCCCACAAATTATTTTCATTTGGGATATTACTCTGTTTGTGTTGCGGTTGGTAAATTCATTTGCGATGTCAATGGTGGAAAGCCTGTCCGTTCTGTCTTTGTTTTAAACTGTCAGGTTACTAAATCGTTCCTGGTCCATTCTTGAACGGAGCCATGGTTTTAGCCTCCGGGCAGTCAGAAAGGATCTTTCACCGGCTAAACTGGTTGCTGGATTTACGAGAATCAGCTCACATAACGTGATAACTTCTTTTATCATTTTCCGTTCTGGGTTGGGTAGCTCTTTAATTTACGATGAAAAGTAATCAGAAATTTAAGAGATTTCTTCTTTGCATTACTAGTGGTATAGAAAGTCTCGTCGTTCGTATTTAAGTTGCCGTGTACCATGTGCCCTTCTTTTGTTCGTAATAACCGCCGGATTGAATGTTCCTTGATGACCAGGGCTATACATAATTCTGCGGTTTAAGTACTTTTGATGACAAAATGTTTTTGTAAACAGACAGCGTTCAACAAAACTTGCAATTGGAATGCTCGACGAGCCGTGAAGCCTGACATCAAAAGACGGACTTCGCGCTGATCGAGCTAAACTCAGGACGCACAATAACAAGAGAAACAATAACTTCATGATCTACCAAAAATCAAGGTTGAAACTAATAAACAACTTGTTTGAGAATCGCCTTATAAACTTAACCCAGTTATTACTTTGGATCGAAATTGACCAGTTACGAAACAACGCGTTTTCCTGAGAGGTCCGCAGGAAAAAGAAGCTTGATGAAGACATAGTTAATAGAGGAGAAAAGCTGCTGTATCATACCATTTTTATTCTAATTTTCCGCTATTTTCACTCTTTTAATAAGTCGCGGCGCCATTTTGAATATTACATTTATGACGTCATTCGCGGAAAGTAACCTGTCATCTTGCGCTGACTTGATTACGTTGATCGCTGGTCATCGTCTGAAGAAGAGTACAAGAAAATAGGCAGTCAATGATTGCACGTGGCTACTGCTGGTATTATTTAGATCACTGCAGTAAAACAAATCATATTGCAATAAAAGGGGTTATAAAACGAGCTAATACGAAAACGTTTTTTATTAAAAACATGCCGACTTGTTTGAGTTGTTTCTTGCACCGCGCAAAATATGCCGATCTACAAATTTGTAAGATAAGACTCTCGGTAGTTTGAATTTAATATCTTACCTCTAAGTTAGTCGGCTTTAGATAAAGGGTGCAGAAAAAAAAAATACCGTGAAAATTAAAACTTGTGCGAGATTATTGACAAGCCAATGTTCTTACCAAGTTCTAAGCGGGAAATTCTGCATTGACAAGAGTACTGCCCGATTTATTAAATTAGTAGTTCAAATATACTTAGCAGGCTTAGCAATCGCCAATTCTTTTGAAAAAAAATGCGCCTGACTGCTAAAGAAAGTCATGTTGCGTGACACGAACTAGACCAAGTGAAGCCAAAATAATAGCAAAACAGACTGCCGCATCTTCGTTTATAAATGAGCTCCTTTTTAAGAATACTCCTGCCTTGATTCAATAAAAATATGTAGCCTGATTATTTGGATAGTTTTGGAAGACAACCTTGTTATTAGGCTCAAATGGTCCCAATTATGCCGTTCCTTCGTGTAATTCGTATGGGGATTTATTCGACAACAGCTGCAAGAGGAATGTGACTTATCACAAGATACCAAGTGCACCAGAACTGAAGACATGGATCCAACGTAATGAATCAGCCCAATTTGACAGGTTACTTTCAGCGAATGACGTCATATATTTAATATTCAAAATGGCGCCGCGACTTATTAAAAGGGTGTATATTGTTCATCATTGTAATTCCATCCGTAAACTGACGATGGCACAGGAGTTGCCGAAACATGTCTTTCAAATTTAAAAGTCTTGTCCTCTTCATCAAGATTGTTACAAAATTGCTGCTTTTACGTCCTTTTGAAAAAGAAGCCATTTAAAAGACGTTTATCTCTGCTAGATTAGAAGCGAAAAAATATTTTACAATTTTAACGACTAATGCTTTATTCTGTCTATTTATCTGCGCGTTTGTCTTTGCCAGTCACACTTTCAAATTAACGATATTTTGCTATTTTTCAATCCGTTACTTGTGTTAAATTATTTTTTGTTTAATTTATTTTTATTCTTGCAAAAAAGTGGGGGCTAAAGCACCCCCCCCCCCCCCCACCCCAGCCCCACCCTCTGCGCGGTGCCTGCTTTCTCTGTATGAAAGGAGACGTCTTGCACCTATTTCGTGACAACGGAAAGCTCCCCAAGCACTGGAGGACCCTGCCTACGGTGTTTGGCCCTGACTGGTATGTCATGTAAGTTTTTGCAACGGCGGTACGATATAGGAGGAGGAGAAGGGAATGCTTCTAGGCATCGTTGTAAAGAACGAATAATGTTAGGGTTGCTGGAAATGACTTGGGGTATATTCGGTAAGGCTGGACTAAATGTAATTACAAATGGAATTCTGTGGGACTCATTTTTGATGGAGGTTTCGAGTGCTGTACTGCGAGGAATTTGGCGTAATTTTTCTATTGCGTCTTTAACGAGGCGGTGTTTATATCCTCTCTTTATAAGGTGTGTTGTGAGTACACTAAAGCGTGTATTGAAGAACTCATCTGTTGAACAAATTCTTCTCAGTCGTAAGGCCATGCTGAAGGGCATGGATTATTTAGTAAGGGATGGGTGGCAGGATGATTTTTGATTCATTGTTATACGGTTAACAGACTGCGAAACTATTTATCTTTCCGTCATCTATTTGAAATAGATGACCGTGGGCCGATATCTCCAAACCTGGAACTTAAAAATTGTTATCTGTGAGTTGCTGAAATCCGAAACTCTAAAGTCAATGAATGAATTAAGAAAGTTGTTCCGCGAGTGGATTTAAATCGAATCTAAAGTTGCTTGATCAAATCAGAACTGGAATATTGCAAAGTTACATTGCAAAGCTGCTCGGGAAAATGTAGATTATTTGACTGTAAGACAAGAGACAAACTTCATACCGCAGGCTAGCTCTATATAAGTGAGTCATGCCAGGAACATGTTTAGTCTTCCACTTGTTTCAGAAGTCTACCTCTCTTTAAATAGTTCTTTATCTTTTGTTACCCCAAGAGAAGACGTTGAAATCGCCATCACATTCAACTTCCCTCTCCGACTTCCCGTCGCGTCAAAAATGCGTATCATGGTACGGTCATTGAACTCGTTATAAACGCACTTAAACGCGCGTCCCTTCGTTCCTTGTGCCAAGGCCCCGCCGGCTAAGAGGGCTATGGGGACTAAAATGGCGAAGTAGAGATAAAATTGCAACCTCGTTCTCAGGGTCTCATCTTTCCGCTCTCCGGGAACGAGTGAAGGCGGGAAGATGAGAGACCATGGGAAAGAGGTTGATAAAATTGAAAGAGAACATTCGCGCCCATTTTTCAAAAGTTCCATTGCGGTATCTTTGAAGAGTTTCTACATATTTTAGTGCTCAGTTTTGAATACGTCCAAATCAGGCGAGTTTGCTCGATAAATGGCTCGTATTCAAATACCCGCCGTTGGCGGGATAAAATATGAAGTGATCTATTCTGCGTGAAATTTTAAAATAGTATGAAATTCTTCTTAAAAGTTTAAATGATTAGAACTGTTTAGCAACTTCCATTTTGTTCCTTTTTAACAGAAAATATTACCTAAAGAAAATCCACAAAGTGATTCAAAAGCAAGACCCCAAGAATGGCGACCGTTTCTTGTTGAACCTCGAACTTGGCTTTCACAAAACCAATCAATCATTTCGACTGTCAGAACACGTGTATCAGAAAAAGGGAAATGACACCTTGTGCCTTCCTGAAGGAATCAACTGGAATAACAACGCTACAGTGTACTTCATTCTCCCTGTTAAGGAGCAAGGAAAGTGGGTGCATCATTTTATCAATCAGCTGACTGATGCCAGCTTATTAACCGGTGATACCAACTTTCACGTCATAGTTGTTGATTTTGAAAGTAAAGATATTGATATGGGCAAGGCGTTTAACACATCTCTTCTGAGAAGTAGACATACTATTGTTTCATTAACGGGGAAATTTTACAAGACTCTCGCGTTAAACAAGGCCGTTGAACAAGTCCCGAAAGCGCATGATATAGTTTTCCTGTTTGATCTGCATATTGATGTGCCCGCAGACATTATGGACCACGTTCGAATGGTAAGTAGCTCATGCATATGTTCCTCTTGGCAAATAAAGTCAGAAGACAGATAATTCTTCCTATGTATAATTAAAAGTGGGCCACATTAAACATAGGTTGCAAGGAATAAGTACATTCCGCAACGCTTTCGCTATTAAAACCAGTATATTACTCTCTAAAAACTAATGTATTTTCTCAGACTAGGGCTTTTGATCACCCAGTATAAAAGTAAAATTAAAATCGTCAGTAACTTTTTCCAACATTAAAACAAACCTTGAGGTAGCTTGTTTCTTAATTAACTTC
>JAEMPF020023661.1:0-10787 GCA_022496165.2 Catalaphyllia jardinei | reverse complement strand
TGCTACTGCTACTGCTACTGCTACTGCTACTGCTACTGCTACTACTACTGCTACTGCTACTAGAGAACCCTCATTCTACCTAGCCTGAATTTAAGCCGCCTCCTCCGCTCACTAAGTTCCCCCCCCCCCCCCGAGTGACTTAACGAGCGGAGAAGGCGGCTGAAATTCAGGCTACATTCTACCCCGACAAGCTTTAATTAAGAATGCTGTGGAGCCGGCCCAGCTTCAGCCGCGCGTTCAGGATTGGTAGCAGTCCTGAATCTCTGCTTGTACAAAGTAAAGACTCGTTTCTTGAACACAAATGAGACGCAGATCAGAAAACCTGATGATTAAAGAGAAAATGGTTCAGAAATATTTGGAGTACAAAATGATGGACAATTCTCAGCTAACTTTGTCAAAATCCCGTCAAATCATAGAAAACTTAAGAATAATACCTTCTTACCCGCGGAATGTTTTTCAAAATCCTTACAAAAAACTTTTCGGGATTGCATAAACCCCAACCTAACACACCCAACACCCCTCTCCCATCGCTTTGTTCCAACGATACGATACGATAACTTTATTTATGCGCGGTATTTCCATCAATCTTTTCAGTTATGATAATCAACTAGCTTAGCTACCTCTCTTCCTAACTACAATGACAGAATACAAATTGTAAAAAACGAAATTAAAACTGCTTTTCATGGAGGCCATCTGTGGATTAAGATAGCAAAAAAAACTAGAAGAAATCAAAACTATCAAGATAGTAAAAATCATGCAGCCTACCCCTGCAATTGTGAAGTAGAGACTCCAAACACGCTTTCAGTTAACCTACATCCTAAGCTCTCTCTGCTTTGCCTTCCTTGTCGTTAGAGAGAGCCTGGGAACGAGGTTGGCTTTTGGTCTAAAACTTTATGCTACCGCTACTATGTGCACTCGTTCAGATAGACTGTCAAGTCTGAATTTGATATTACATGACAATACTATGAATACAACCTGCAGAGTTCTGACACTATAGCGAGTGGCTAAGTTGAGGGGCCTGGGACACGAAACGTACCTTGACAGCTGTTGATGATGACGAATGGATATTCCAAATATGGAGTGGGATAGAAACCCAAGGCAAATCCTAGGATCCAGGTAATCCCCATGACAACTGTCAATTTTAGCACAATCAGAGGCAGGCTTCTCTGGACTGAAGAAGGCATATTCCTCTTCCACAAAGAGAAAAGAAAGGTTTACCGCACTGAAGAAACTACTACAAACACAAGCTTCGAGAGCTTTCAGAATAATGGCCATGATTGTCCTTTTTCACTATGAAGTTGAGCAATTCGTGTCGTGTTTCCTACACACCCTAGCACCCAGGCCTCCCCTTAATTTCTATCCCGCTCAATTTCCAAAGAAAAAAGAAACTGGGAACTAGGCTGTAAATGCTCTTTCAAGAGGATTTCTTTTTTTAATTGCAACACAAAGGACACTACCAACAAAGCAAGACAAAAACTACTTACAATACCACTAAGAATACGTTACTTATACTACTTACTATGCAACTTTCAAGAAGAGTTAAATTGTAAACAAGACCCTGAAGTATATTTTTATGTTAAGCATAATGAGCTGTCATTGTTTTTTAAAGGCTTAATATACTTTCCTGACCCATAAAATGAACGAAAAATCTTGGCTTTTTATAAACACCGTTTTCCAATTCTTGGGTTGCACTGTTACGCAATTGAAAAAATTATTCTAAAACCATTCAGTGTATAAAGTCAAGAAATTATATTGGTATAGAAGATAAATAAACAAGACACTTTTCCAAGTTTTAGGTCTGTACGTCTTCCCAAACTTTGAATTTTTGTCGAAATATTTTGCACAAACTTACCGAGCCCAGTATGGAGCTGCCATGTTGATGTACCTCAAAGGGACAGCAACATGGCGGTCGGAACATAGCGTAAACATCAGGCCCCAGTTGTTCAAAGGCTGGATAACGCTATCCACCGGATAAATCGCTATCCAGTGGATAAGTATTGACAAAACAAACCACGCTATCCATTGGACAGTGATTTATCCGGTGGATAGCGTTATCCAGCCTTTGAACAACTGGGGCCTGGAGCTTAATTTGGGTAACTAGGCCATTGATTATTTGAACTGAACATTTAAATTAGCACTTTTCCTAATGCTTCATTTCTAAAAAGGCTCAAAATTCCGAGATAAGTATATATCACTTGACAAACACGTTCACAGCTTTATGTCACGCACAGCCATAACTCTGAAATTTAAAATGTGCCTGTTGTTAGACAAGATACTGAGCTGAAAAGTTGTTAACAGAAATAAATTTACCCCCACCCCCCTCCCCCCCTCATGCCTGGTGAAGATAATAACTTTGGTGGCTCTTAGGTTTAGGATTTTAGAAAATGATGACGTCACGTGCAACCCAAGAATAAACTGCAGGAGTTAAATAAACATTTAGAAGTAAAACCAAGCAGACATAAAGCCCTATTATATACCTGCCAACTCTCACGCATTATGCATGAGTCTCACGCGGGCAGATCTAAATTGTGGTCTCACGCATTCAGACCAATTTCTCACGCCTAACTGTCAATAGCGAGTGTAATTGCTTAAAAACGTTCGAGAAGTCCTCAGAACATCTTCGGAACTCTCTAATAATGCTCGAGATTTGTTGGAAATCCTTTAGAAATCGTTGGCGCGCCCTGTTTTGAAGTCATCGAAAATCTTTCTACACCTTCGATTATCTTCGGAAGTCGTAGGAAATCTTCGGCAATCCGCGGATGTCTTTCGAAAACTTCGGCAATCTTCGGAAGCCGTCGGTAAACCTTCGGAAATTCAGGTTCTGTGGAGAGGAAAAATCTCACGCATTTTACCGAAAAAAAGTTGGCAGGTATACTATTACATGGCTTAACTTGTACCCGGCAGCCCTAAGCTGAACTCGCTAGGAGCATGATCTCCAGTTATTGTAAAACTACTCAATCGCAGGGAAACTTTACGGAAACTGGAGGAAAAAGGATGTGATAAGTGACCCCTTTTTTAACAAAGAAGGACCAAGGCCCCGTTTCTCGAAAGCCCTGGAAACTTTTCGGGTCCGTAAAGCCATTCTTGGCTCATCTGTATCTAAAAACGGAAAAGTGCATGTAAAATGTTTCAGGGAGGTGTACATACATGGAACGTCTTGTATGAAGAGGATCTATCTTTATATAACGAATCTGTGCATAAAACGACCTAAAACTTGTACTTGTGAAGTCATAAGGTTATAGATTTTGCTAAGGCTTTCGTTCTCGCAATTCAAATGCCAGTGTTCTATTTAATTAAGCCGTGATACAATGTTCAAAAATATTAGGCCAGTTATTAAGTGAGAGATAATTTTAGAAAGCGCAAGTAAATTTCCAAAAGCTAAAATGTCCAGTGCCCATACCTGATCTTGCTGTCTGATGGCAACAATTGTGCGGATTACGGCAAAGATGTTGAAAACAAGCATGGAAGAAACAGGAAAAGCCACAGCAAAAGTACGAGCTGGAAGAGACAACTGGCAGCCATCTTCATTACCTGCGAGGAGATTAAATGTTTGTTAGATGCATCCCCACCACAAGTATACTAGATGAAATAAAGCGAGACTTTTTAGAAAAAAAAAAGCTGACGTGTGGCGTTTCTTTGCCATTATCCGAGGGAGGAAAGACACTCTGAAATGTTGCTAGTCTAACACCACTTTCTCCAAAACCTAACCTTCGTGCAGAGTCTTCTTCGATCTTCTTAGATCCAATGACTATATCATGAGGAAATTAAAGATAAGGCTATTTCTGCTTATTTTTAGTAAGCAGTGGTTAGGGGCAATGGTTCTCATACCAGCAGCATTTTGCTGTCACGTTGCTAAATATGTTCTCTGCTGCTCATCTATACACCTACATTTGTAGATGGAGTGACGTACCATCAGAGTTAAGTGTCTTTCCCAAGAATGAAACGTTTCTTCCCCGAAAGGGCTAGAGCCCGATGGAAAGTTTCAGGCCGTTCCAACCTGCGAGCAGTCTCTCGTGTTTGGGCTGAGAATTTGAGCGGCGAAGCCGCGAGGGAATTGCCCGAGACAACGAGGGGCGCGAATCTTCCCACGCCTTGCGTTCCACCAATGCCGTCATTCGTAAATCGTGAACTCGCTAGCGCGCTAAAGCGAAGAGCTAGTCTATTTTAGCAGCACTTGAGTGCAAAAGTCAAACACTAGAGCCTGTTGGCAGGCGAAGACCTTTTCAATGCACTGTATATTAAGAGACTTACCATAACGAACATTCCCAGTGTTCGTTATTTGCAAAGCTACACAGATCACAACAACAGTAAGAGGGAATCCCCAAGAAAAAACACTGCCACGAATATATGACGTTCGTCGTGCGTTAATCGCCAGTGGGTTGTGCAGATCCGAATCTTGGAGAAAAGAAAGTTAACCATTGTTCTACTTCATGATGTTTTGATTACGTTTTTGTTAAAAAAATCAAATGATGATAATAATGATCATTATGATAATTATCATAATAATCATAATAATAGCAATAATGACAATGGCAATGACAATGACAGTGACAGTGATAATGATAATGATAATGATAATTATAGTGATAATGATAGTGATAATGAAAATGATAATAATGATAGTGCACAAGTGAAAGTGATAGTGATAGTGATTTGTTTTGGTTCTATTTTCGAATGAGAAAGTGGCGCGATTAATTTTAATCGAGGCGTAATAATCCGAAACTAAAGCAACCGCGACAGTGAAGTGGAAACAGCTCAAATTTACTTACTCAAGGATGAAAAGGTTCTCTGTGTGTTGTCTGCGATGACGCTCATCCACAAGAATACGGTTAGGATGAAGTAATGCAAGAGGGCTGCCATCACAGCACAGACGGCCGAGGAAACAATATCCGGGTCTGAAACAAAGTACACTGATTGCATGGCTATCAATGCGCATGACAAGTGCATTACTCTCTTACCGGGATAGGTCCGCAACTCAGCAAACAGGAAATACGTCATTAGCAGGAATAGAAGGGATATGATTGACAGTGAAAACCCAGCGTAAGTAATAATACGAAGCACAGGCGCGTCATTGGGAGATTTTTCGTCTTCAGCAGCTGGGATGAATGCCGGAGTCGCTTCCCTGGTGTAGTTACGAGAAACGTTCGCCGAGCACAGAATTAAAGTTTGGTTTACCAGAATAAAGCTGTCGGTATTGTAGAGCTTTCGGTAAGGTATTATTATGACGGAATTGTTACTTAAGACACGAAACTCGTGCGAGGGAAAGCGAGGGCCCCAGCACTCGTTTGTTGTATTGCTGCTGTTAATGTGGCCGGTGTGAACTGGCAAACACTTTTCCTGAAATGGGTCGTAGACCTCGTTTTTTTGACAATTCTGAACATTCATGTGCACAGTCATCATGATACGAGCTCGACTTGGTCTCTTGGCCTTAGTTGAGAACGTGAAAAAAACGGAAAGCATTCTCGGAGGGTAACGAATAGACATACCGCAAAGAACAGTTTCGTTCACTACCAGACTGGAATGTGACAAGAGAGCGCAGTGGGTGTTTTTAAATAATAATCTTTCTCCCTTTACTTTAATACTATTTGCATAGGAGTGGCACAACTGTGTCATCTTGGTTTCAGGTCCCATGTTGGCCTCTGATGGTGTGGTAAGGCATTTTTCAGGAGTTACGTCTCCAACAGGGAACGCTTCCCAAATTGCGTCGGCAGATCTGATATCTTGTATAGAAATATTTTCGAGGCTAACGCCTTTTTGGATCACGAGACTCCAAAAGTGAAGGTCACGTGACTTACTATGACACTTGGCACAGTATATGTTGGCATAGGTGACGTTAGTTGTCATGTCAAGTACTGGTAAAGCTACTGCAGGATTAGCCGTGTGATTGGTGGATTGACACGCACGCGCAATATCAGCGTTTCTCCAAGATGATGGACAGCTGTCGATCATGATGTAGCCGAAGATTGAGTTCTTTTCGTTTGAGGGTGCTCTTCTACAGGATAATTTCCATGCTTTGGTTTTCGGCTTTGGAGTATGCCTTAGAAAAAAAAAACACGGCAAGAAAATCAAACTTTTGCCTGGATGTTGCATGATGTTATCATGCTAAACCTGTTCTGTTGACTAGAGGAAACTGCCTCTGGCCTCCTCACTGAATCAGTCCCTAAATGGGCAAAAAATTCAGGTTAAAGCAATAAGACTTGCACTAGTTGTTTGTATAGTATGATTGTCTGTATGAGGGTAGTCAGTCTGAAGAACTATTGTTGATGACGTTTGCTGATGTCTCACTGAGCGGAAATCATCTTTAGACAGGCATTTTCGACAACCTTAGCGAAAGTCATCTTCCCTGAGTCAAGTGAACAGTGTTTGTCAGTCGATGGTGTTACAAGTCTGGTCCGTCAATGCTGACTGGTCAGTTTGGTCGTTATTGTATTGGATGTAAGACTCCGTCAGGCTGATGTAAAGTTTGTCAACATTTTTGATAGGTATTTTGTTAGTCAAAGTAATTCGAGGTTCGTTTGTAAAATGTCGGTTTCGTTTATGTCGTGAATAGGTCATTTGTAAGGTACAGGTAGTTGTTGGCATTTTTCAAGAGGCGTCTGTTCTTAAGTTAGTGTATCACGTAAATCAGAGAAGATATTTTGAAAAAAAACAATAAAAGCAAAATCTGCCAAACAATAATATGTAGATTTAGCCAAGCCTAAAAGCGGAGCTCTTGGATCAGTGTTGTTCAAAGCTCGATAATGCTGACCCTGGATAAGCGAGAATTTTGATTTGAGTTGTGTGATTTAGCGGTAATGGGTAGTACCATGCTTTAAAAACGCTACGTATCGGATACGCTGCGTTTTTAAAGCATGGCACTGGCCTAGGCCAGCCACATTTATTTTTTGCCTTTTGAGACACCAACCGTGACATTTTGTCCCCTTGCACCCCGAAACACGTGTTGTGGCAATGCGTGTTTCGGGGAGCAAGTGGGTTCAAAGAACGGAACTTGTTACAGTGAACGGGTCACTTTGCAATTTATGTCCGTTGGCTCTTGGGCTGATACTAATGAATCCCAACAAGGACGAAACAGCTGTCCACTATTGCGACCCTGCTTTATCAGTTCTTGTCATGTTTGGTGTCTCAAACGTCCTTCACGTAGTATCAGCCTTGCAGTTAATTGTCTTATGTGTTTTTGACCATAGGCGTACGGGTCGGAAAAGTGGAAGGCAGCCTCCACTCCGCGGCCCCCCCACCCCCCAGTCTCAGAAAACATTTTAAATTGCTAGTCAAGGCCAGTTTTGTAGGCTATTTTCACTGGCGTTTGTCTGGTCAAAACGGAGTTAAAGGTCAAATGACCTAAGGTTCCACAATTGCAGGTATTCGATTTTGGAAAAGCCATATGTCAATTAAACGAGTATCGAAATCCACAAGATGGATATTATTTCCATCAAGAAAGCAATGACAAAAGGATGAAAGCAAAGGACGACCAAGATGGGCTCCTGCCAAGACGTTTGTGTGTGGTGGCCCAGAACGGAGCATTTTGAATGGCACCGCAAAGTGCCGGTTTAAAATTTACCTGAATTTTTCGTACGAGGAACAATTAACTGTTCCTGATTTTACCAGGATGTCGATTGAAGTCATAGGCTGGGATCGAGGTTGAGCCTACACGAGAAGCTCAAGGCGTATTTAGTTCCGGCTTAGCTGGAATACTAAATTCCTTTTTTGAGGGGGGAAGAATGAGATCAACAAACTCACCACTTGTCGTAATCCACACAGCAATCACCAATCTCTTTACAGGATCGATCGCAATAGCAATTTCCCCAAAGGAAATCCTTCCGGCTAACAGGGGCATGAGTAGCGTTCACAAAACACGATGCCCAGGAGTCGTTGCAAATTGATTTGGGACCGTAGTCTTGCACCAATGCGTGAAACTCAGAACAGAGCGTCTTTTGAGTATCCTGGAATGGTTGACAAGGGCCTGGAAACCCTGCAAAATGTTGCAAAATTTTACAAATCGCGTTGAGTTTTGTCATCTCAGGTTATCAGCTTAAACAGAATATCGAATAACTCTAGAAATTCCTGGACTAATTTGTTACTTACTGCAAAGTGTCTGCTGTTTTGAATCTGCACTAAGTAGAAACGATGATCAAAGATCAAACAATCAAATTGTCCCTTTCTTATTTAAACACGCTCTTAATCACGCGTGCACTCCAATGTCCTTAAAATTACACAATCGGGGCCCGCGCGCTTACGCGCACGCAAGCTCCCATACTCATTTCTTACCATTTAGTTGTGCCTCTGTGACTGTAAATTGTTTACCTCCAAAAAACGGACCAAACGCAACAAGGATGGCAACAAAGGATAATGATAGCTTTCCCATCTCAGAGGAACTGACGGCCTGGATGATATATACATAAAAAAGGCACTAAGGTTTACTTTATAGTTGTTAAACTATATGATTGGACTAACCAGAACAGCACAAACGAATAAGTTGCACTCAATCGCCAGCGCGACTCGATGTTACGTTGTTCAGTTTAGACATTTGACAGGTTCAAGGTCATTAAGTTGTTTTTTTATATAATATTACCATTTATACAATCAACCAATCAACCTGGCTGTAATAACAGGAAAAAATTACTAAATGATCATGAAAACAAACGAAGTGTATCAACATCGTCCGTTACTTTATTTTAGAGAGTGAAATTGAGGGGGAATGTCTTAGGTTCGGGATCAAGAGCGTTCCACAAACGGCAAGCGCTTGAGTGAAACGTTCTAAGGCCAGAGTTCCTTTTACAAGCTGGTGTTGTAATATTGTTATTGGAAACGGATCTCGTGTTTTAATTATGGGTGTTTCTTATGTGTGGGTGGACTGGTAGCGTTTTGCTTGACTGCAAGTTGTTCATTTTACCCCAAAATACAGCTAATTAACAAGAAATTATCCAGTTTTGATCTTTAAACAGTACTGTTACCGTACGATGGTAGATCGACTCTGATGGAAAGTTTGGCGCACAAGAAGAAAGAAGTCGTTCGTTTCAAACGTTTTATTTTCCTCTAGCAGAGTTACTTGATTTTGGCAGTGCAATATTTCCCATGTATTAAGCAAATTTTACGATTTTAAGCGATCTTTTGTACATATCAAGGGCAATTGTAATTATAATTTATGAAGGCAAATAAAATGAACTGAACTGAACAAACTTCTCGTGGTCGCATGCAAAATTGCGACAGCTTGCTCCTTCATTTTCCGGCTTGACAAGGTAAAACCTAGAATAGTCCTTGTTTACTGGAGATTGTAAACTAAAAAGAAACTTATATAGTATTGCTATTACCAGAGTTAAACATTTGCCTAGCAGGAATGAATGTTACATACCAAGGGCAATTCCTTGAACACGACAGCGCCTTGATTGAAACTTCTACTCGCGCTGAATCGCAAGATGAACTGAAGAGAGACCGTCTAGTGCCGAAAATAAAAACAGGAATGGGCTCTTAGGAATAGAAAACAACGACAATGACATTGTGTCTAACGGCGCTAGATTTTAGGAAATGGCGAAATCTAATCACGCCTTAGAAAATTAAAGCTCAATTCTCCACATTAATAGGTACTCGTTCTTCTAAATCAGCGATGTTTTTTCCCCCTCAAAACAGACGGACAGGTCTTTGTACTTTGGTCTTCAGTGTGGGTGGTTTTCGAAATTTACTTTTTATTCTTTGTATAGCAATACCCAGCTGCATCACAGAAATCCTTGCACCTTTAATATCTTCCACCAAGATCATTTCCTTGACTATAGAATCTGCATGTATTTTGACGTGTACCTATTTTAAACTTTGCGGAAGTAGTGTTTGTCAGTAGCCAATCAAATTTGAGAATTTTCTTTGATAGCAAATAGTCGACCAAATGGGAATTAGTAGCCTTTCATAAAACTTTAGCAAACGGAAATTTGTTTTTTTATGGAACAAAAACGTGTGTTTGTCGAATAAGAATAATGTTATAGAAAAAAAATCTTATAATTTGAAAATACACTTTTCCAGAACTATGAAACGAAAGCCTCGATGATCATGATGATCCTTGCAATTAAGTACCCTGTTTGTAAATTAATTTCTTCTTCCAGGTAAAATCTCTTGAGCTGCGAAGCAACGAGCTTAAGCTTTTTCGCGACAGAAATATAAACAGTTTGTTAAAAGTACTTATACATGTACTTGGAGTTAGCACAATGCCGGGAAACGTTTGTAGATCAAAGAAGCCGAAGAGCGCCGCTAAGCATGGCGTACACCACACTTGACAACACACTTGACCGATAAACAACTTGCTTGAGTTTTATTTTCAGAGACAGCCTAAACCATCACGCTTCATATCGTACGACACCAAATGCTTTTCAGCAAATTACAAACCAGCTGCCCTCAGTTAAAAACAGAAATGTATGAGCAAAGACTACGCATCAATATTATTATTAATCTCGTAAAAACTCTTCACCTGAGACACTCGAGTGAGTCGAGTGTAAATCTCTGCCCCTCACTTTAATTGAATTTCTTTAAAAGAATCGTTGAACTTGCACCCATGCATGATCTAACCCTGAAGGAAGGATTATCTGGCTCCCTTTTTACATTGGCTGTGACATTTGGGCGACACTAAATGCTTAACTAAATAATGAAAAAGGACAATTAGGGTCATTATTCTGAAAGTTCTCGAAGCTTGTGGTTTCTTCAGTACGGCAAACTTTTCTTTTCTCCCTGTAGAAGGAAAATATGCCTACTTCGAAACCAGAGGGGCCTGCCTCAGTTGCGCGGATCACCTGGATCCTAGGATTTTG
>JAEMPF020023660.1:0-10788 GCA_022496165.2 Catalaphyllia jardinei | reverse complement strand
TGCTACTGCTACTGCTACTGCTACTGCTACTGCTACTGCTACTACTACTGCTACTGCTACTAGAGAACCCTCATTCTACCTAGCCTGAATTTAAGCCGCCTCCTCCGCTCACTAAGTTCCCCCCCCCCCCCCGAGTGACTTAACGAGCGGAGAAGGCGGCTGAAATTCAGGCTACATTCTACCCCGACAAGCTTTAATTAAGAATGCTGTGGAGCCGGCCCAGCTTCAGCCGCGCGTTCAGGATTGGTAGCAGTCCTGAATCTCTGCTTGTACAAAGTAAAGACTCGTTTCTTGAACACAAATGAGACGCAGATCAGAAAACCTGATGATTAAAGAGAAAATGGTTCAGAAATATTTGGAGTACAAAATGATGGACAATTCTCAGCTAACTTTGTCAAAATCCCGTCAAATCATAGAAAACTTAAGAATAATACCTTCTTACCCGCGGAATGTTTTTCAAAATCCTTACAAAAAACTTTTCGGGATTGCATAAACCCCAACCTAACACACCCAACACCCCTCTCCCATCGCTTTGTTCCAACGATACGATACGATAACTTTATTTATGCGCGGTATTTCCATCAATCTTTTCAGTTATGATAATCAACTAGCTTAGCTACCTCTCTTCCTAACTACAATGACAGAATACAAATTGTAAAAAACGAAATTAAAACTGCTTTTCATGGAGGCCATCTGTGGATTAAGATAGCAAAAAAAACTAGAAGAAATCAAAACTATCAAGATAGTAAAAATCATGCAGCCTACCCCTGCAATTGTGAAGTAGAGACTCCAAACACGCTTTCAGTTAACCTACATCCTAAGCTCTCTCTGCTTTGCCTTCCTTGTCGTTAGAGAGAGCCTGGGAACGAGGTTGGCTTTTGGTCTAAAACTTTATGCTACCGCTACTATGTGCACTCGTTCAGATAGACTGTCAAGTCTGAATTTGATATTACATGACAATACTATGAATACAACCTGCAGAGTTCTGACACTATAGCGAGTGGCTAAGTTGAGGGGCCTGGGACACGAAACGTACCTTGACAGCTGTTGATGATGACGAATGGATATTCCAAATATGGAGTGGGATAGAAACCCAAGGCAAATCCTAGGATCCAGGTAATCCCCATGACAACTGTCAATTTTAGCACAATCAGAGGCAGGCTTCTCTGGACTGAAGAAGGCATATTCCTCTTCCACAAAGAGAAAAGAAAGGTTTACCGCACTGAAGAAACTACTACAAACACAAGCTTCGAGAGCTTTCAGAATAATGGCCATGATTGTCCTTTTTCACTATGAAGTTGAGCAATTCGTGTCGTGTTTCCTACACACCCTAGCACCCAGGCCTCCCCTTAATTTCTATCCCGCTCAATTTCCAAAGAAAAAAGAAACTGGGAACTAGGCTGTAAATGCTCTTTCAAGAGGATTTCTTTTTTTAATTGCAACACAAAGGACACTACCAACAAAGCAAGACAAAAACTACTTACAATACCACTAAGAATACGTTACTTATACTACTTACTATGCAACTTTCAAGAAGAGTTAAATTGTAAACAAGACCCTGAAGTATATTTTTATGTTAAGCATAATGAGCTGTCATTGTTTTTTAAAGGCTTAATATACTTTCCTGACCCATAAAATGAACGAAAAATCTTGGCTTTTTATAAACACCGTTTTCCAATTCTTGGGTTGCACTGTTACGCAATTGAAAAAATTATTCTAAAACCATTCAGTGTATAAAGTCAAGAAATTATATTGGTATAGAAGATAAATAAACAAGACACTTTTCCAAGTTTTAGGTCTGTACGTCTTCCCAAACTTTGAATTTTTGTCGAAATATTTTGCACAAACTTACCGAGCCCAGTATGGAGCTGCCATGTTGATGTACCTCAAAGGGACAGCAACATGGCGGTCGGAACATAGCGTAAACATCAGGCCCCAGTTGTTCAAAGGCTGGATAACGCTATCCACCGGATAAATCGCTATCCAGTGGATAAGTATTGACAAAACAAACCACGCTATCCATTGGACAGTGATTTATCCGGTGGATAGCGTTATCCAGCCTTTGAACAACTGGGGCCTGGAGCTTAATTTGGGTAACTAGGCCATTGATTATTTGAACTGAACATTTAAATTAGCACTTTTCCTAATGCTTCATTTCTAAAAAGGCTCAAAATTCCGAGATAAGTATATATCACTTGACAAACACGTTCACAGCTTTATGTCACGCACAGCCATAACTCTGAAATTTAAAATGTGCCTGTTGTTAGACAAGATACTGAGCTGAAAAGTTGTTAACAGAAATAAATTTACCCCCACCCCCCTCCCCCCCTCATGCCTGGTGAAGATAATAACTTTGGTGGCTCTTAGGTTTAGGATTTTAGAAAATGATGACGTCACGTGCAACCCAAGAATAAACTGCAGGAGTTAAATAAACATTTAGAAGTAAAACCAAGCAGACATAAAGCCCTATTATATACCTGCCAACTCTCACGCATTATGCATGAGTCTCACGCGGGCAGATCTAAATTGTGGTCTCACGCATTCAGACCAATTTCTCACGCCTAACTGTCAATAGCGAGTGTAATTGCTTAAAAACGTTCGAGAAGTCCTCAGAACATCTTCGGAACTCTCTAATAATGCTCGAGATTTGTTGGAAATCCTTTAGAAATCGTTGGCGCGCCCTGTTTTGAAGTCATCGAAAATCTTTCTACACCTTCGATTATCTTCGGAAGTCGTAGGAAATCTTCGGCAATCCGCGGATGTCTTTCGAAAACTTCGGCAATCTTCGGAAGCCGTCGGTAAACCTTCGGAAATTCAGGTTCTGTGGAGAGGAAAAATCTCACGCATTTTACCGAAAAAAAGTTGGCAGGTATACTATTACATGGCTTAACTTGTACCCGGCAGCCCTAAGCTGAACCCGCTAGGAGCATGATCTCCAGTTATTGTAAAACTACTCAATCGCAGGGAAACTTTACGGAAACTGGAGGAAAAAGGATGTGATAAGTGACCCCTTTTTTAACAAAGAAGGACCAAGGCCCCGTTTCTCGAAAGCCCTGGAAACTTTTCGGGTCCGTAAAGCCATTCTTGGCTCATCTGTATCTAAAAACGGAAAAGTGCATGTGAAATGTTTCAGGGAGGTGTACATACATGGAACGTCTTGTATGAAGAGGATCTATCTTTATATAACGAATCTGTGCATAAAACGACCTAAAACTTGTACTTGTGAAGTCATAAGGTTATAGATTTTGCTAAGGCTTTCGTTCTCGCAATTCAAATGCCAGTGTTCTATTTAATTAAGCCGTGATACAATGTTCAAAAATATTAGGCCAGTTATTAAGTGAGAGATAATTTTAGAAAGCGCAAGTAAATTTCCAAAAGCTAAAATGTCCAGTGCCCATACCTGATCTTGCTGTCTGATGGCAACAATTGTGCGGATTACGGCAAAGATGTTGAAAACAAGCATGGAAGAAACAGGAAAAGCCACAGCAAAAGTACGAGCTGGAAGAGACAACTGGCAGCCATCTTCATTACCTGCGAGGAGATTAAATGTTTGTTAGATGCATCCCCACCACAAGTATACTAGATGAAATAAAGCGAGACTTTTTAGAAAAAAAAAAGCTGACGTGTGGCGTTTCTTTGCCATTATCCGAGGGAGGAAAGACACTCTGAAATGTTGCTAGTCTAACACCACTTTCTCCAAAACCTAACCTTCGTGCAGAGTCTTCTTCGATCTTCTTAGATCCAATGACTATATCATGAGGAAATTAAAGATAAGGCTATTTCTGCTTATTTTTAGTAAGCAGTGGTTAGGGGCAATGGTTCTCATACCAGCAGCATTTTGCTGTCACGTTGCTAAATATGTTCTCTGCTGCTCATCTATACACCTACATTTGTAGATGGAGTGACGTACCATCAGAGTTAAGTGTCTTTCCCAAGAATGAAACGTTTCTTCCCCGAAAGGGCTAGAGCCCGATGGAAAGTTTCAGGCCGTTCCAACCTGCGAGCAGTCTCTCGTGTTTGGGCTGAGAATTTGAGCGGCGAAGCCGCGAGGGAATTGCCCGAGACAACGAGGGGCGCGAATCTTCCCACGCCTTGCGTTCCACCAATGCCGTCATTCGTAAATCGTGAACTCGCTAGCGCGCTAAAGCGAAGAGCTAGTCTATTTTAGCAGCACTTGAGTGCAAAAGTCAAACACTAGAGCCTGTTGGCAGGCGAAGACCTTTTCAATGCACTGTATATTAAGAGACTTACCATAACGAACATTCCCAGTGTTCGTTATTTGCAAAGCTACACAGATCACAACAACAGTAAGAGGGAATCCCCAAGAAAAAACACTGCCACGAATATATGACGTTCGTCGTGCGTTAATCGCCAGTGGGTTGTGCAGATCCGAATCTTGGAGAAAAGAAAGTTAACCATTGTTCTACTTCATGATGTTTTGATTACGTTTTTGTTAAAAAAATCAAATGATGATAATAATGATCATTATGATAGTTATCATAATAATCATAATAATAGCAATAATGACAATGGCAATGACAATGACAGTGACAGTGATAATGATAATGATAATGATAATTATAGTGATAATGATAGTGATAATGAAAATGATAATAATGATAGTGCACAAGTGAAAGTGATAGTGATAGTGATTTGTTTTGGTTCTATTTTCGAATGAGAAAGTGGCGCGATTAATTTTAATCGAGGCGTAATAATCCGAAACTAAAGCAACCGCGACAGTGAAGTGGAAACAGCTCAAATTTACTTACTCAAGGATGAAAAGGTTCTCTGTGTGTTGTCTGCGATGACGCTCATCCACAAGAATACGGTTAGGATGAAGTAATGCAAGAGGGCTGCCATCACAGCACAGACGGCCGAGGAAACAATATCCGGGTCTGAAACAAAGTACACTGATTGCATGGCTATCAATGCGCATGACAAGTGCATTACTCTCTTACCGGGATAGGTCCGCAACTCAGCAAACAGGAAATACGTCATTAGCAGGAATAGAAGGGATATGATTGACAGTGAAAACCCAGCGTAAGTAATAATACGAAGCACAGGCGCGTCTTTGGGAGATTTTTCGTCTTCAGCAGCTGGGATGAATGCCGGAGTCGCTTCCCTGGTGTAGTTACGAGAAACGTTCGCCGAGCACAGAATTAAAGTTTGGTTTACCAGAATAAAGCTGTCGGTATTGTAGAGCTTTCGGTAAGGTATTATTATGACGGAATTGTTACTTAAGACACGAAACTCGTGCGAGGGAAAGCGAGGGCCCCAGCACTCGTTTGTTGTATTGCTGCTGTTAATGTGGCCGGTGTGAACTGGCAAACACTTTTCCTGAAATGGGTCGTAGACCTCGTTTTTTTGACAATTCTGAACATTCATGTGCACAGTCATCATGATACGAGCTCGACTTGGTCTCTTGGCCTTAGTTGAGAACGTGAAAAAAACGGAAAGCATTCTCGGAGGGTAACGAATAGACATACCGCAAAGAACAGTTTCGTTCACTACCAGACTGGAATGTGACAAGAGAGCGCAGTGGGTGTTTTTAAATAATAATCTTTCTCCCTTTACTTTAATACTATTTGCATAGGAGTGGCACAACTGTGTCATCTTGGTTTCAGGTCCCATGTTGGCCTCTGATGGTGTGGTAAGGCATTTTTCAGGAGTTACGTCTCCAACAGGGAACGCTTCCCAAATTGCGTCGGCAGATCTGATATCTTGTATAGAAATATTTTCGAGGCTAACGCCTTTTTGGATCACGAGACTCCAAAAGTGAAGGTCACGTGACTTACTATGACACTTGGCACAGTATATGTTGGCATAGGTGACGTTAGTTGTCATGTCAAGTACTGGTAAAGCTACTGCAGGATTAGCCGTGTGATTGGTGGATTGACACGCACGCGCAATATCAGCGTTTCTCCAAGATGATGGACAGCTGTCGATCATGATGTAGCCGAAGATTGAGTTCTTTTCGTTTGAGGGTGCTCTTCTACAGGATAATTTCCATGCTTTGGTTTTCGGCTTTGGAGTATGCCTTAGAAAAAAAAAACACGGCAAGAAAATCAAACTTTTGCCTGGATGTTGCATGATGTTATCATGCTAAACCTGTTCTGTTGACTAGAGGAAACTGCCTCTGGCCTCCTCACTGAATCAGTCCCTAAATGGGCAAAAAATTCAGGTTAAAGCAATAAGACTTGCACTAGTTGTTTGTATAGTATGATTGTCTGTATGAGGGTAGTCAGTCTGAAGAACTATTGTTGATGACGTTTGCTGATGTCTCACTGAGCGGAAATCATCTTTAGACAGGCATTTTCGACAACCTTAGCGAAAGTCATCTTCCCTGAGTCAAGTGAACAGTGTTTGTCAGTCGATGGTGTTACAAGTCTGGTCCGTCAATGCTGACTGGTCAGTTTGGTCGTTATTGTATTGGATGTAAGACTCCGTCAGGCTGATGTAAAGTTTGTCAACATTTTTGATAGGTATTTTGTTAGTCAAAGTAATTCGAGGTTCGTTTGTAAAATGTCGGTTTCGTTTATGTCGTGAATAGGTCATTTGTAAGGTACAGGTAGTTGTTGGCATTTTTCAAGAGGCGTCTGTTCTTAAGTTAGTGTATCACGTAAATCAGAGAAGATATTTTGAAAAAAAACAATAAAAGCAAAATCTGCCAAACAATAATATGTAGATTTAGCCAAGCCTAAAAGCGGAGCTCTTGGATCAGTGTTGTTCAAAGCTCGATAATGCTGACCCTGGATAAGCGAGAATTTTGATTTGAGTTGTGTGATTTAGCGGTAATGGGTAGTACCATGCTTTAAAAACGCTACGTATCGGATACGCTGCGTTTTTAAAGCATGGCACTGGCCTAGGCCAGCCACATTTATTTTTTGCCTTTTGAGACACCAACCGTGACATTTTGTCCCCTTGCACCCCGAAACACGTGTTGTGGCAATGCGTGTTTCGGGGAGCAAGTGGGTTCAAAGAACGGAACTTGTTACAGTGAACGGGTCACTTTGCAATTTATGTCCGTTGGCTCTTGGGCTGATACTAATGAATCCCAACAAGGACGAAACAGCTGTCCACTATTGCGACCCTGCTTTATCAGTTCTTGTCATGTTTGGTGTCTCAAACCGTCCTTCACGTAGTATCAGCCTTGCAGTTAATTGTCTTATGTGTTTTTGACCATAGGCGTACGGGTCGGAAAAGTGGAAGGCAGCCTCCACTCCGCGGCCCCCCCACCCCCCAGTCTCAGAAAACATTTTAAATTGCTAGTCAAGGCCAGTTTTGTAGGCTATTTTCACTGGCGTTTGTCTGGTCAAAACGGAGTTAAAGGTCAAATGACCTAAGGTTCCACAATTGCAGGTATTCGATTTTGGAAAAGCCATATGTCAATTAAACGAGTATCGAAATCCACAAGATGGATATTATTTCCATCAAGAAAGCAATGACAAAAGGATGAAAGCAAAGGACGACCAAGATGGGCTCCTGCCAAGACGTTTGTGTGTGGTGGCCCAGAACGGAGCATTTTGAATGGCACCGCAAAGTGCCGGTTTAAAATTTACCTGAATTTTTCGTACGAGGAACAATTAACTGTTCCTGATTTTACCAGGATGTCGATTGAAGTCATAGGCTGGGATCGAGGTTGAGCCTACACGAGAAGCTCAAGGCGTATTTAGTTCCGGCTTAGCTGGAATACTAAATTCCTTTTTTGAGGGGGGAAGAATGAGATCAACAAACTCACCACTTGTCGTAATCCACACAGCAATCACCAATCTCTTTACAGGATCGATCGCAATAGCAATTTCCCCAAAGGAAATCCTTCCGGCTAACAGGGGCATGAGTAGCGTTCACAAAACACGATGCCCAGGAGTCGTTGCAAATTGATTTGGGACCGTAGTCTTGCACCAATGCGTGAAACTCAGAACAGAGCGTCTTTTGAGTATCCTGGAATGGTTGACAAGGGCCTGGAAACCCTGCAAAATGTTGCAAAATTTTACAAATCGCGTTGAGTTTTGTCATCTCAGGTTATCAGCTTAAACAGAATATCGAATAACTCTAGAAATTCCTGGACTAATTTGTTACTTACTGCAAAGTGTCTGCTGTTTTGAATCTGCACTAAGTAGAAACGATGATCAAAGATCAAACAATCAAATTGTCCCTTTCTTATTTAAACACGCTCTTAATCACGCGTGCACTCCAATGTCCTTAAAATTACACAATCGGGGCCCGCGCGCTTACGCGCACGCAAGCTCCCATACTCATTTCTTACCATTTAGTTGTGCCTCTGTGACTGTAAATTGTTTACCTCCAAAAAACGGACCAAACGCAACAAGGATGGCAACAAAGGATAATGATAGCTTTCCCATCTCAGAGGAACTGACGGCCTGGATGATATATACATAAAAAAGGCACTAAGGTTTACTTTATAGTTGTTAAACTATATGATTGGACTAACCAGAACAGCACAAACGAATAAGTTGCACTCAATCGCCAGCGCGACTCGATGTTACGTTGTTCAGTTTAGACATTTGACAGGTTCAAGGTCATTAAGTTGTTTTTTTATATAATATTACCATTTATACAATCAACCAATCAACCTGGCTGTAATAACAGGAAAAAATTACTAAATGATCATGAAAACAAACGAAGTGTATCAACATCGTCCGTTACTTTATTTTAGAGAGTGAAATTGAGGGGGAATGTCTTAGGTTCGGGATCAAGAGCGTTCCACAAACGGCAAGCGCTTGAGTGAAACGTTCTAAGGCCAGAGTTCCTTTTACAAGCTGGTGTTGTAATATTGTTATTGGAAACGGATCTCGTGTTTTAATTATGGGTGTTTCTTATGTGTGGGTGGACTGGTAGCGTTTTGCTTGACTGCAAGTTGTTCATTTTACCCCAAAATACAGCTAATTAACAAGAAATTATCCAGTTTTGATCTTTAAACAGTACTGTTACCGTACGATGGTAGATCGACTCTGATGGAAAGTTTGGCGCACAAGAAGAAAGAAGTCGTTCGTTTCAAACGTTTTATTTTCCTCTAGCAGAGTTACTTGATTTTGGCAGTGCAATATTTCCCATGTATTAAGCAAATTTTACGATTTTAAGCGATCTTTTGTACATATCAAGGGCAATTGTAATTATAATTTATGAAGGCAAATAAAATGAACTGAACTGAACAAACTTCTCGTGGTCGCATGCAAAATTGCGACAGCTTGCTCCTTCATTTTCCGGCTTGACAAGGTAAAACCTAGAATAGTCCTTGTTTACTGGAGATTGTAAACTAAAAAGAAACTTATATAGTATTGCTATTACCAGAGTTAAACATTTGCCTAGCAGGAATGAATGTTACATACCAAGGGCAATTCCTTGAACACGACAGCGCCTTGATTGAAACTTCTACTCGCGCTGAATCGCAAGATGAACTGAAGAGAGACCGTCTAGTGCCGAAAATAAAAACAGGAATGGGCTCTTAGGAATAGAAAACAACGACAATGACATTGTGTCTAACGGCGCTAGATTTTAGGAAACGGCGAAATCTAATCACGCCTTAGAAAATTAAAGCTCAATTCTCCACATTAATAGGTACTCGTTCTTCTAAATCAGCGATGTTTTTTCCCCCTCAAAACAGACGGACAGGTCTTTGTACTTTGGTCTTCAGTGTGGGTGGTTTTCGAAATTTACTTTTTATTCTTTGTATAGCAATACCCAGCTGCATCACAGAAATCCTTGCACCTTTAATATCTTCCACCAAGATCATTTCCTTGACTATAGAATCTGCATGTATTTTGACGTGTACCTATTTTAAACTTTGCGGAAGTAGTGTTTGTCAGTAGCCAATCAAATTTGAGAATTTTCTTTGATAGCAAATAGTCGACCAAATGGGAATTAGTAGCCTTTCATAAAACTTTAGCAAACGGAAATTTGTTTTTTTATGGAACAAAAACGTGTGTTTGTCGAATAAGAATAATGTTATAGAAAAAAAATCTTATAATTTGAAAATACACTTTTCCAGAACTATGAAACGAAAGCCTCGATGATCATGATGATCCTTGCAATTAAGTACCCTGTTTGTAAATTAATTTCTTCTTCCAGGTAAAATCTCTTGAGCTGCGAAGCAACGAGCTTAAGCTTTTTCGCGACAGAAATATAAACAGTTTGTTAAAAGTACTTATACATGTACTTGGAGTTAGCACAATGCCGGGAAACGTTTGTAGATCAAAGAAGCCGAAGAGCGCCGCTAAGCATGGCGTACACCACACTTGACAACACACTTGACCGATAAACAACTTGCTTGAGTTTTATTTTCAGAGACAGCCTAAACCATCACGCTTCATATCGTACGACACCAAATGCTTTTCAGCAAATTACAAACCAGCTGCCCTCAGTTAAAAACAGAAATGTATGAGCAAAGACTACGCATCAATATTATTATTAATCTCGTAAAAACTCTTCACCTGAGACACTCGAGTGAGTCGAGTGTAAATCTCTGCCCCTCACTTTAATTGAATTTCTTTAAAAGAATCGTTGAACTTGCACCCATGCATGATCTAACCCTGAAGGAAGGATTATCTGGCTCCCTTTTTACATTGGCTGTGACATTTGGGCGACACTAAATGCTTAACTAAATAATGAAAAAGGACAATTAGGGTCATTATTCTGAAAGTTCTCGAAGCTTGTGGTTTCTTCAGTACGGCAAACTTTTCTTTTCTCCCTGTAGAAGGAAAATATGCCTACTTCGAAACCAGAGGGGCCTGCCTCAGTTGCGCGGATCACCTGGATCCTAGGATTTTG
>JAEMPF020023659.1:0-12301 GCA_022496165.2 Catalaphyllia jardinei | reverse complement strand
TGGTTTTGGTTTGCCACTCAATTAAAAACTTGCCCTTGCATGGTTACTTTTATATAAGTCCTACATTCAAACGTTAAATCCGTCTTTCTGGGGGATTTGTCAACATGTTTCTTCAAAGATCCTTCTTTGAGCTTTTGATGAGCAATCAGGAGCTTCCTAAAATTTGCAAACAAAAGGAGCAGTTACATAAAATGGTCCATAAAGACATCCATGTGACTTTGAACTACAAAAGGGCGTGTTGGAGATTCAATTCCTTTATTTATCTTTTTAAATTATATTCTCTACTTATTCTCTCAAAAGCTACACATATCTTTTTCGAAGACGCAGGCTCTCCTGAGTTTCATTATCCTTCTAGGCCACTCAATACATTTGGTTTTATTCAATTCAAACATTTATTCGAGGATTAAGCGATTCATACAAAACGCAAACTATTAAAGTAAGGGACATTGCTCGGGTGATATTCTGGTCCAATTAAGTTTTAGCAGGTGACATTAGGGAGTTTACGAAACCACGACGGGGACGCCGAGGTAAACGTCGATTAAAAAATCAATTTATGTTTTATCTACGAATCTCGCGATACTCTTCAGTCATTTGCTCTATTTATCACTGTCAAAACTATCGCGAAACTAAATCCGGAACGCAGCGATAAATTTGAAATAAAAATATAAGAATTAGCCGTCGTGGTTCACGTTCCCCAGACCACGCAAGATTTGGTCATTTCACGTTGTTGACTTGCAGAGGACGACAAAGAAACGTACTAAGAATTATACCGCACGTGCACAGCAATTGTTCTACTTATTAAATGTTTTGTTCGGCGACGTTCCCGTTGCCGTTTCCGTCGTGGTTTCGTAAATTCCCTATTATTAGACAAATCGCGCTCCAGAAAGTGCAGTTTCTAGTTTATCAAGAAAATAACGGAGCCAAAGCCAGGTATTACACTGTCAAAACGAATAAAATATTCTAAAATGAGATCTTAACATACCTTCGTAACTGAGCATTTTCAACCTTGAACGGTTGTACAGCGTGTTCAATATCTTGTGATACTGAAGCTGTTTTATCTTTTTCCATTAGATATGGGAGCAGCTTAACAGCGTCGTCGATCTCATTCAGTAGACGATCTACCTCCAAGTCACCTGTTAACAGAAACAGGTGATTATGGAAAACGTTTTCTTTTTTAATACCAATGAGAGGCGTTTCTAGTAAAGCAGTTATTTTCCACTTGCGCTTGTTGGATATCAGATGATTATAGCCAAGGACGCGACTCCAACTACCCTGGTTCCAGAGGCCCGTTATCCAAATAAATGGGAGAATATAATCGAGAGAATATAATCCTAATCATGGGCGTAGCCAGGATTTTTCAAAGAGGGAGAGAGAGAGGGGGGGGGGCCGGCCACACTGAGTCACACAGAGGGTACTCTCCAGATTGTCACCTGAATATTGTACGTTGTTTGCTTACAAAAAGGCTTACAAAGGGAGGGGGGTCACGGGCCCCCCGGGGCTGCCCGTGCCCCCCCCCCCGGCTACGCTCTTGCTAATAAATGAAAACTCCGCAGTTTGAGGCACCCTGAAAAGGAAAAGGGAAAAAATAAACCTCTGGCACCCAGGGTAGACTCTAACCTATGACCACTTATTCTAAGTTTTTTCTCTAGCCGTTAGTTTGTTTTTTCTCCCTAACCATTAGCCATGAAGGTTACCTTGAGCATGTCAGTAGCTTGTCGGCTGGATACCTATACTTGCATTCCTTGTTCAGTGCACTAGTTGTAGAGATGCTTTGAGCACCTGTGCACTTGGACAGCGCTAACCTGCGCGCAGACGTCTTGTATTACCTACACTTCAGGTAGAAGAGCGCGGAAAGATTGTACTGACCTGTACTGCCGAGAAGTGCCCTGAGTTCATCCACTAAGTACTGAATCATACGAGCTTGGTTTGCGGCAGATGATGAGTGCAGTAGATCCCTAGACCTCGCAGGAGCAGAGTTTGGCCGACTAGAGGGTGATAATGGAGAGCTCATGTCTCTAGTTCTGGTACCCTCAGATGGCCCGGCATTAGGTGAATTGGAGAGATGTTCTAGCCGACCGCCATTTACCAATGGCTCTCCATCAACGAAAGGTGAAACTGTTTCAGTAGGTGACACAATTCTGACCCGCTTTTTCGACTCTGGAGTGTCAATTTCCTGTGTTACAGAATCATCGACGTTATGTTTCACATTATCCTCATCATGTCCTCTTGAGAAATCAGACGCACCATTAGACTCGGAGTCTGAAAGAGCATGGTCAACTGAAGCATCACTCGATAACGCCTTTGGCGCAGGAAAACCTGAATAATCCAGACTCCTTCTTGCTGAAGTTCTTTTTGGACTTGGATTTGCAAGCAGCTCCTTTTCAGAGCTCCTTGCTGATTGTGTCTCTGTTGAACCTCGTGATACAGCAGTCCATTGTACAGTTTCTTTTTGTTGGTGACTCTCAAGTTCTTGCATCATAGAGCTTTGAAGTTTGATCTTTTGTTCTGCGTGGTGGGTGGGATCCTGTTGTCTCTGAGATGATATTGGGAAACAGAAGTGGTTGGAAAAAAAGAGAAGGCGGAAAGGCCCAATTTAGGGCGCTAGATTTAAAATCTGAAGGCCCCTGGTTGAAATCTTCCAGCCCAACACCCTCTGGATTTGTTCTCGGTATTCCCAAGTTTAACTCCTCGACCATGTTATCCAACTACATATTAAATAATACATGCACCTACAATGTAATTGGTGAGCCTCAAACCAGTTGGTATTCTAAATAGCTTATATTTTATCTGCAATTTCTTTAATTTACTTATCTACAGTGTCCACAAGTACCACAACAGCTCTAAGTTACACGGACCCCCCGATTGGATTAATTGCGCGATAAACGTCGCTCGACGCGCTGTCAAACTTCGGCTCGGTGCATAGCGAAATTTCTCTTACTCCCTTGCGAAGTAACTCTTTTACGATGACAGCACAAATCCTCACGCGCTCATTAGCTAATTTTTATCGTCAATAAGCGGACAGACACATGAATTTATAATTTATGCGATGCGGCAACGAGAGAGAGCGAACAATTCGATAGTTTGTTATTGTAAAAAAACCAATGGACGTCAGTTTTTCACGCGTCTGTCCTGTTATTGATCATGAATTTCGTCAAAACATTATCAAAGTAGTCTGTGGATCCACTCGCAAATCGCCTAGTGGATCCACAGATACTTTGACGAAATTCAGATCAATATAACAGGACAGACGCATGAAAAACTGACGTCAATTTGTTAAATGGATCGCGAACGTTCGTCCAGGTGCTAAAAATCCGAAGAAATTCCCACTTTTCGTCAAGCGAATTATCGCTCGAGAAGCATCGGATTTTCTGTGGAATTTTCAGAACGACGAAACTCGCTCATTTCACTTTTCAACAATACTGTAAAACTGAAACCTACATAAAGTTGTTTATTAATAAATTCTTTCATTTTTAAACACTACGAACCTTCCCACTTAAGACATTATTGGTAACACACCTGGAGCAGATCATAACGTTGCTTGAGTTGAGTCAGTTCATGTTGAAGTGCTGCTTCTCGTCTCTGTAGCTGTTGATGTCGTTGTCGTTCTTCTGCAGTCAGGACTGGTGTGGAGGATACGAGACGATCATTGTATGCAGTTGATGTTGCTGGATTTTCCTCACGTGGTTTTAACGGTGATGGGCTAACTAGATCAAGTTTCAATCAAACATGACTTTAGAATACGTAAAAAACTTGATGAAGTTTCACTTTATGCTATCTCCAAGACGTGCCTTGTGGCAACGCTTCTTCGAGAGATGACATCCAAAAAGGTAGAAAACTGAGGTGTTCTCGAAGCCCTTTTCTCAGAGAGTACAAATGTACATGTAGCAGTTTATGCCTATTTCTACCAGTCTCCCAAGTTCAGTCTTCGTTCGTGTGTTCTTAGGGGAGTGCATTTTCCTTTCCTGAACGTGGCTGGTAATCAGGTTTATCGATAATTACTCCACTGGGCTCAACTCTTAACCAGAGTGACTCTCAACTGCAGAATACCCCGCCACTCCAAGTAAATTCACTCAGGCACTCAGAAAATAATTTACTGAAATAAGAATTAAATTTATTCAAGAGACATGTCATTCAAAATGGCGCAGCAATATTATGGACTGGCTACGCGGTACGCCGTGATAACAAAGACAAAGTATTGTGTATTCCTCTTTCTTTAAGCGTCAAAGCCTAAGTAATTCCAGGCTACGCAGTACGCAGTGAGACAAACACGCACATAAATATACCTCGTTCTTTAATCCATGAGACGAAACAAGCGCGCTTTGCATGTAATTGATTCACGTCTTCTCTTACGTATATTGCTCACTGTGTACCGCGTACCGCGTCGTCCGCTACTTAAGATACACCGCCATCTTGAATTTATTTTCTCCGTGTACCGCGTACCGCGTGGCCAGCTATATAAGATACCCCGCCACCTTCAATATATTATTTCCGCGTGCCGCGTAGCCAGCCCTTTTAATTCATGACGCACTCGATATGGCGGAGTATTCTGCAGTTACTCCAATTACTGGATGCATCGTAAAATTGATATTGGATAGCGGCTCGTTAGTGTGACCTTAATCTATCCTTTAGTGTTTATAAAGTGACTTGTTAGCTATTACTCGTGAAGTCTCGCAGTGTAAAAAAAAAAATAAATTAAGAAAAATGCCCGGCTCAACAAATAACTCAACAAAAGGCATTCAAGACCATCAATTTGATTATGTCTCATGCTCACACATCCCTAACATTAGACAATTGTTATACAATAATTATAATTTTTATACTGCACCTTTATCATCAGCTTTGGCTGTAGGAATGACAACCTTACGACTCGATGCTTTTGCTCGTTGTGTGTCAACCTTTCCTGGTTTAACTGACAGCTGTGTAGTGGGACCCGTTCTTTTTATTGCTGACTTGGAAGTTTTCCCCACAGCTGTAACCTTAGGTTGTGTTGTGCTGTCTGCAAGACCGTAACACTAAGTCAGGGTGTGCGAGACTCATGTAATCTTACGTAGAAGCTTGCCTTTAGGGTAAGGTTAAGTTTGATTTGAGCCAAGCAGTCCATACAGCCTGAACTTCTCCTCGTTTCAAAGGAACAAAGAAGCTAGAAGTATTTCTACTCCCCTGGATGAAATCCTAGAAAATTCCAGAAAAAAAAAACTATGCACAATTCGATTCAATTTTGTAGCAATGTCATTGCATTAATCTCCGACATCCTGATCAAAGAAATCTGTTTCACTGACAGGACACCCACAAATGCAGAATTTAATCACTGTACTAAGGAGGTTTTTGGTAGATTTACAAGCTATACAAGATAACAGTTATACAGAGGAATAGTGCTAACAGCAGTGGTGGATCTGGGGCAGGGGCCCAGTTCCCCCCTTATTTTGGGTAAAAAAGTAAAAGAAATGACACAAGGGAGAAAAGCCAGCAGGGCTCAAGGTCTGGATCCGCCACTGAACAAGACCATAAAGACTGCACAACTGGAAGGACAGAAATTAAATAACATTACCATCGATTCCATGACTCAGAACATTTAACAACCAGTGATATGAAATTTTATGTGAATAAAGATCACATGATTGTTCAATTTTTCAAGCTATAATTTGTTTTGAAAATTTTAATTCATGCAATATTTTCCAGAACAAAAAAATCATGACATTATAAAGCACTGTCTAATTAAAATATGAAGTAAAAGCTAACAGTAAAAGCATGCAGCGTTACAAGCGAACTTCAGTCATTATTAAGCTTAAAAAGTGAAGTCAAAAACTTGCATACTGGAAGTAATAAAATACAAACGAAGAAGTAAAAGTATCTAAGGTATGAACATGTAAAGAAGAGGGTAAGAACAAATAAAAAGGGTGCAAGAATAACATGATTACAAACGATTAAAGACTAAGTTGCATGAATTGAGTCTGACTGTACATTGCGACTTGGTCTCAGTTCATTATAAAAAACATGTCACAAATAAGACAGGAATAGGATCAGTCCTAGGTCATGATGTTAAACTGACCCCACTGAGCTTGGGGAGATGAGGAACAGTGCTAACAAAACTAATTATTAATAATAATGCAGTCAAATTCATAACTCCACCAAAAAAACAAAACAAAACCTCAGCAGATAAGTGTAACTTTTGTCAGAGGAAAACAAAACTGTTGCCTCAAGCCCATTAATTTTTTAACTGGAACCTCACTACAGAGATACATGGATGAAGCTGATCAGAATGATATTCTATTACAGATCTACAGCAGCTGTACGTACAACCTCTGATTGGTTGTCCTAAGAATTCACAAATGTGTAACCTGACATTAAAATAACTAAAGGTTCTTAATACAGCTGCAACTTGACTATGTTTCAAATTTGGACTAAGACAGCAACAATGATCTGTTTTCTTATATATGCAGCAGGTCACTAAATGTTAATAACACTGGAACAGGAGTTGTCCTTGCTTCCTAGCTAAAAGAATCTTGATACTAGAGTCGTGCAGTGAAATAAACATTGTGTGCTGGATCCCAACAACAACCCAAAGGTCATTCTTATTACCACTAATACTCGGCGCAGAATGGCTTTTGTTTTAAGGACATATACTTACTTGCTGGCATAAATTAATTTTGTCTCACTACAGCTCCCATGTGGATTCTCGATGAACTCTAATTGGTTGCGGTTTATCTCTTAGAAATGCAAATTTAACCATGATTTCTTACAGTTGCGAATACCCTAGGGACTGAAACGTCCATCAAGTGTACAAAGTAGTCAACAGAAGCTTTACTTTTATGATCATATGATAATTTAATAGTTAACCCTGTATCTCGTTGGCGCCGAGCAGCTGCGCTAAATCTTGATTACAAATGCCAGTAGAATTTCCACGAATCAGTTTTGTGGGCTTCAGAACTAATGTTATCAGTGGTTTCAACAAAAATACATTAAACTTCACTTGACTGCCAGACAAGCAAAGCACAGAATCCACTGGGCTCAACTGGCAAAAGTCCAAAAGTCCCAGCTTATTAGACCTCACTTTCTTTGCACTTCAAAGAAATTATATTATTGGTAACTGGACAAGAGCCATCCAAGATGCCAGACAAAACACAAAAAAAGAAATGATAAAGAGAACTTGCCTTTATCTTCATTGTCAAGTATATTTGATAACAATGCAGCACATCTGTTTAAGCCTCGATCAACTGCAGAAGCCTGTTAAATAAATTAATTTAGCAAACCCTCTATAAGGATTTCAGCAACTGGACTGAGTACAGCTAGCACTGGTATTGGAGCACCCATCAAATTCCTTTAGAGAGTTGACCAGTTTTTGAAAACTGCCAAATTACCTGTACAATAGTTGGTGGGTCACAACAGAACATCCACCATAGCAACAGCATGTGCTGGTTTTTTTTGAAAGCACTGGAATTTATACCTGTAAAGGCCTTTTAGCACCAAAATTTGAGGAACTTAAAATCTCAATCTTTTGAACTTCCCAGTAACTTGAACAACTTGAACTACCTGATTTTTCAATCCCGACCAATAATTTGTTTTTTTCTATATTAAGTAAAAAATTTGGAATATACTCTATTTTCAGTTACAAGAGCTGAGCTGTTTACAAATATTCATTTATCTGGTTTAATTTATGTTTCACAGACATTTAGTCTACCATTGCGGAAAAAAATCCTGTTAAGACAAAGACTTGTCCCACCGCCCCCCCAAACTACGATACGAAAACGACACCCCCGGCCCAGAGATGCTTCCTCTCCAACCTCCCTTCTCAATGTTATCATTTGGTTTTTGGAAAATATCTTTTGTGACAAGCCATTCATGCACAAAGCAACACTGAAACAGGGAAAGGGCAAGGAAAAGTAGACAATGAGAGTGTGAATGTCTCCTAAGTGTACACTTGGCTCAGTTGTCTCAGCAGTTTTGTCTGCAATTGTAGCTTGGCTGCATACCTGGTCTTCAGAGTCTGATGTGTAGAGACTGTAGCCAGGTTTAGATTCTTTGACAGCTGTCTTCTGGTGTCCTTTCTGGACTCTTAAAAGTTGGATATAAAATTACAGTAACACAGTGCATGATGACAAGATTGGCTTATTGCACATATAACAATATTAAAGCTGTTTTGAGGAAGGTTGTCCAAAGCATATGGGACAATGCTGAAAAGTGCATTATACATGTAGTTTCAGGGATAAAAGAAATAAAAGAACATTAATTAGTATAAATCTACAAGCGTTCTATCACCAATGCTGTTCTCTGATTGGCTGCGCTACTCACTATCTATTCTGTGATAGATAGTGAGTAGCATAGCAGTGTACTCTTGTCGGCAAAATGAAGGCTGTTTCTTGGCGTTTTCAAAGTGCCCGTGAAGAGGAGTTAGATAAAGTTTTGAATGACTAGTAGATTTATACTAAAACAATTAGATTATTTGCTCTCAATTTCTATGCGTGATAGTTGACTCTGGCTGCACCCTCGTCAACTATGACGTGATAGAAATTTCGAGCTCATAATCTAATTGTTAAATAGAAATTTATTTAACAAATAAAGAAGTGTGAGCTGTGTATTACACTGTGATAAAACACAACAGGTACTTGAAACAAGAAGGAAATGTAAAAAAATATAGCTGCAGGTAAGTGTTTTCTACATTTCTCGAGTGTCCGGAGTGTTTTGTCACGGTGTAATACATGGCTTAGGCTTCATTTGCTTTATATATTTATATAGAGGTAATGGGGCACAAAACAATAAAAAACGCTTTTTCTATGTTTCATAATTTTATATTATGTTTCAGAATGCATGTAGGGTCTTATCTATATTATAATTCTTAATGCTCATTCTACAGTTACACTGGCCTGCGGATAGTTATGCTACTCTAGGTAGGCCAGTCTATCAATCTATCCTAAAAGCAGAGCTCCTGAATTAAAGTAAGTTAAGCTGGCTTGAGCCTGTGGTCCAATCGAAAACATGTACCTGGACAGCAGCCAGCCTTGATGAGCTCTAAGCTTGAACCTGCGCTATGGCTACATGATATTGGTGAGCAGATACCTTGTTTTGATAGGTGTCAATTGACCATAACATGGATGTCCAATATCAAAGTTCAAGGCTGCAAGTCTCTGTCACTCCATTATAAATTTGTGCATACACTGTAACTATGTACAGATGGATGAACAAACAGAAAAATCATGTGACAACCAAATATGGGTAACGAAATTTTCTACGCAATAGGGCTCCATTATTTAGAAAACACCCTTTAAGTTAAGAAAATGTGCACTATAGCTTGTTTATATAATTAGATTACATAACCGGTAGTATTTTTTTTACAGAAGAGTCTCTTAATTGTTGGAATCTGTAATAAACCATGATTATTATTATTATTATTATTATTATTATTATTATTATTATTATTAATAATTACTCGAATGTCCTTTTAGCCTTTTTATTCATGTAAGTAATTTATGGTGAAGTTTTCAATAAAGTTTACTATTATTATTATTATTATTATTATTAAATCTACTGGTGTTCTATCACAAGTGCCATTCTCTAATTGGCTATGCTACTTACTATCCATTCTGTTGTAGATAGTGAGTAGCATAGCAGTGTATGCTGGGGGCTGTTTCTTCGTGTTTGAGAAGTGTCTTTAAAGATGATTTACGTGTAGATTAAAGTTTTGAACAACACTATAATATTTATACTCTAAAGCAATTATCATTAGATTATTTACTCTCAATTTCTATGTGTGATATTTGACTCTGGCTGCACCCTCATCAACTATTGCACGATAGAAATCTCTGTTGAGCTCATAATCTAAGTGTAAAATAGAAAACAACAGAACCCAGCACAAGCTGTTGTCGCAATGATGGCAAAAGCAAAGAGAAGATCTACATTGTGTGATGCAAGGCAAAGTGGACGCAAGATTTAAATGATAAAGCACTGTAGAAACACAGTGAACTTCAGTCAAACAATAGGGAGCTGTCACTACCCACAACAACTTTCAGGCATTGTCAGTAAAACTTTTTCAACTCTACAGGAAAACCCTTCAAGTTGTTTCAAGTAGTTTAAAGAATATAATAATAATTTTATTATACAGAGTCGGTGTAATGCTGTCAGTGACGAAATACAAATTTTAATGTAGAGCAACGTAATTGATATATGTATAAGCCCATGCTACATTCAGGCTTAGATCCCTATTATGAACTGATTTTGGAACCTTCAGTTTAGAGGGTCAATAAATTAATTTTCTAATTAACCATACAAATTGTTAGTAAAGAAAAGTTAAGAGAAACAGAGGGAAAGAGTATAAAATGATGTATGGAGAGACTGAAGTTCTTGAGCACTTACCATTTGAATGGAATTTTCTTGAGCGCTTACCATTTGAATGGAATTTTCGGTTACTAGCTTTTTCTAGACAAATGGAACTGCACTTTTTTTCCACTAAGTAAATGAAACAGATTGAACCGTATCATTTGATCGGAACTTTTGGATGCCAGCTGGCCGGGGTCTGGGTACATATCATCAAGAAACTTGGTGGCTTAACTTCCTGTCGTGCTAAACGTTTTATCGGACGACTTGAACTGATAAATTTTTTGGAGAAGAAGGCAACAAATTGTTTCATCTGTTTGCTCCTGCAGCATCCACATTTCACCAGGGAAACCAGCAATCAGCATCCACATCTTTTTCCCACAATGTAGCTTAGGCTGAAGCACGCTGGAATCCAGAAACATGCAAACATGAAATACCTCGAAAGGTATTACCATTTTTCCGAAAACTTTCCACCGGGATGAACTGTTCCATTTGATTTGTCCCAGGAATTACCGAAAATTCCATCCAAATGGTAAGCATTCCTTATTAACCACCAATCCCCTTCCTTCCCATATTCCATAAAGCAGGCAAGGCTGTGGTCTAAGGAGAATTATGGGGAGCCCAAAAGTTCCAACCATGAAATCCTTGCTGCCCAGCACTTAAGCTTACATGTACATGTACATGTACATGAAAAGAGTAAGTTTTTCCAGTCACCCAATGGAAAAAGTTAGTCGCCTGCAGCACTTGGATGTTTCTAGAGCACAGCCTTGACAGGGTTAATGAACTCCTCCCGAGCATAGCTTTCCAAATAGCCTAAGAGGCTGCAAATGTTCTTATACTTATATAACTTGCAACCATACCTGTTTGGGACAATTTGGCAGCATATCAGGTGAGCAGATCAAGCCAAGGTTTGTATTTTGGTGAGAGGTAACCAAGATTTTTGAAGAGGTCAAACAAGCCTGATATGTTGCCAAAGCCTACTGAAAAAGGTGGGATTAGGTTTTAACCGTTCCCGATTTCTTTTACTGGAGGACACCTGGACAGCTGTAGGCATGAGCGATGACTTCTGCAAATTTAGTATCATCATTCATGGCAAATAAAAACTGTAGAAATAAACTAATAAGTTTATTGGTATATAAACTGTACATCTAATTGAATAGTTAATGTTACAAGTTATCGATTATTTTGCAGCCAATAAAAAGGGGGTTATGGTGAAGACTAAATGGCAGGTTAATTTCACGTGGCCAGCAAAATATAAGCTTGAAAGGGTTAAGTTACTGGCTAACAGACATGAAAAAGAAAAATCTTTACTACCTTTTGAACGCCGGCGGCTTAGATTTTGAAGGGAGGCCTCGTGCTGCCAAGGATGCCTTGGATGGCTAAAACAAAACAGTGAAATGATAAGGTGCAAACAGGCTTCACAACAACATGGTTACCTTTTGTTTACACAGCCTGATAACTATCCGACACCTAAATTGGATTAAGTCACATTACCTTTCCTTGCACTCTACTTTTCATTCCCTCCTCTTTGAGGTACAGGAGTTTGTTTGCAGTTGTTTATCGGCGGTCTTTTGCCGCCATCAACCACCCTCCATTTTGAATTATTTTCCCTCTGTAATAATCCGCTGGACGGACAAATGAGCCCGCGTTGTAACCAAGAACAAAATGGCGGACGAATCGCGGACGAATACACTCGGCTCGGTGTTGTTGAGAATTTCGTGAGTTGAATTGCTTTTCTTGTCGCGGTTTCCCAATATAATGGTTAGTGCTGCCCTAATTAAGAAAGCAGCAATATGTGGAGCTGCTGTTTCTGTGATTGGAGCGGCATTCTTTCATCATAGAATACAAGGTGAGAAACGGTCCCTGCCTAGTAAGTCCCAGTAGTCGACACAGTCACGCGGAAAAGCCGGTCTGAGCGGCTTTAAGCAGTGACAGATAAAAAAATGGCTTGAGCGATTTCCAACCAGGTTGAAAAAAACGAGCAATCCACAAA
>JAEMPF020023658.1:0-12311 GCA_022496165.2 Catalaphyllia jardinei | reverse complement strand
TTTGGGAGAACGAGAAATGCTGTGGGAACACGAGCCGCAGGCGAGTGTTTCCACAGCTTTTTCGAGTTCTCCCAAACTTTCACGAGTGTTTGTATAACTCGATACAAACACGGAGTACATGTTTTCTATTTCTTTTAGAAAACACCACGACGAGAAAAAGGAAAACAACTTGTAAACTTTGATTATCAAAATGCAAATTCTCTTTGCTCGCGCCATCACTACGTCAACAGCGCGCGCTTAGTTCTGTGTCTCTATCGAGTTATACAAACAGGCTTTTTGACCAATCAGCGCGCGTGCTTCCTTAGGACTGTTTTCTAATTCTATATATTGACTGAGTGGTTTACTCTTTGCATTGATCCAATATATGGAAGCCTGGTTAAAAGATGATTGACAATGTTACATACGGTCGTAGACTCAAACTGTGTTAAGTCACTTAAACATTGGAATGCGCGCTCAAAAAGAATCTTTCTTTAAAACGCCACAGTATTATTGGTAGTTACAAGCTATAGTCATGCGTTAGACCGAATTGAAAAAATAGTACAAGAGAATAATAACACTGTAAACAAATAGATGCATGTAAAATTGAAATATGCCAACAATTCTACATTGTCAGGCTCTTTTATACACATAGCTCACACTGCAAAACTTACAGTTTATTTTTCTCTCTCTCCTTAGTATCCAGGCTCGGTAACAAGCGATGAAATCAAACGCGATTGTCCAGCCTTTGGGGACAAAGTCTGCCCATTTGCCAACCTAGCGGTGAAAGGTGCGGCTGGAAAGTGTCCTGCTTTTAAAAAAGAATGTCCGTTTGCCAAATGCATGACCATTGGAGAGTTTGAAGACAAGTTAGGCGGGATGCGTGAAAATCACAAAAACTCGCCAAGTGCTCAAGCTGCTTCTTTGCTGCATCTCCGTGAGATTCACCACACTGCCAAGGTTAAGGAGGTCGATATTGGATCTGCTTGCCCCTTCTTCCAGACCAAGGGTGGCTGCCCCTTCGCCAAAGACACTAGTGGAAAAGCTATTTTCTCTCCCGACTACATTGTGGTATGTTTGCTCAATTTATGATATTTTCGTGACGAACAATTTTATTGAATAATGAAAAAGGCACGTCAAAATTAAACAGATCATTTCAGACATAATAGTCAATGAAGAAATGAAATGGATATTTCATTCGTTAAACAAGTAAGTAAATATGTAAATACGTTATACAGGGCAAGGTGACAAAATATGTACAGAAAACAAAAATATATTTCTCAGCGATTAGTTTCTTGTACTCTTCAAAAAGTTCAAGTATACGTCAAATGAACAAGTTTGTCTGTAGTTGTTTACTGCGAGAATTGGCCAGAGAATAGGCCACATTCAGATCCTCGGCAATAGACTGGGGCTAGCTTGCAAGTGAGGCTAATGCGGGGTAGTCTTTTAAAATTCAATTGACATTAATCTCTTTTTAATGATATTCCCGGCAAGCTAGTTAAGAATACAAATGCAGTCTAGATCCGATCTTAATTATCAATTTATTTTGTTCTTTTCCACCAGAAGGCCCCTTATAACGTCACCTTGAACGGCACGATGTTCACGTGTCCAGCATTTTGCAAAGGTATGTGTCCATACGCCATCCTTGTCACCAAGTGCAAAGGCTTGGCTGGCGACTGCCCTGCTTTTAAAGAGGGCTGCCCATTCAAGAACTGCAAGAGCGTCGGCGAGTTCGTGGAGAAGCTGACTCAGATGCGAGACCAGATGTAGGACAGCACCAAAGGAAAAAAAAGCTGCGGCGACGTTTTTCAGTGAGCTTAACGCAGTCAACACAACTGAGCAGCAAAAGCTATGTAAGTGTCCTTTCAACGCCAATGTCTGCCCTTTCAGCCATGATGCTCAAGGAAAGCCTATCAGTTTTTCCAAGTAAGATGGCAAGACCATGAGAAGTGGATAAACATGGATTTGACAAAAGCAAGCTAGAACCCGGACTGACGATATCTTAGTAGTATTGATGTACGCGTCGTTTCGTACTTTTCACATGTTATCACGAAAGGTTTAGTCTTTTTCTTTGAAGTGTCGGAATAGATCCTTCTATCACTTTTGGGCGCGATCTTTGATTTGGAGGCAACCACGATAAAAGCAACGTCAATTAACAGGTTTTACTCGACTTTTAGTTGCTGTTATAGCGCTCAAACTTGTCTGGTACAGTCTGATATTCGCAGGAAATATGCCCCTTAAAATAGTTTTGATGAAATATTTAAAGAACATGTAAACTTTCTCACCGACTCCTCTTGTTAAAATTTGCAGTTCAATTAGATCCACACCAAAATCTCCAAAGCAGACAACACTCATACGAGTGTTATGTTTTGTGACATCTGATAATTCTTTGATGCACATAAGTAATACAGTCAACACTCTCTAAGACGGACACCATCGGGACCGGCCTGTCCGTCTTGTAGAGGTGTCCGTTACCACCGTTTTCGTTGATACGTGACCTTGGAAAACAAAACACTCGCGGAAACGGTTTCCAAAATTTCCTTCAGTCTTGAGTGTTATTGACAGATCGGATCGAAATCCGCCAATCACAGCCCGCTAGCATAACGTAAAGAAGGTCTGAAGGTCACACTAGTGGCTGTGATTGGCTTTTTGTTCCCCCACCTCACGTTTTCATTGAGTGCTCACTTATAACTCGTTTTCATTGAGTGCTCATGCGTCAATCATGACGTCATGTTTCGGGTAAATGACGGCGTATCATTAAAATATCCGTCATCTTGGATACCCCTTCTTGGATTTCAAAAGTTATAGAGTCCAAGCTAGTGCGCGTGCAAAGTAGATTCTATTTCGTCTTGTCTGGCTCTCCGGGTGATTGTAGTTCTGATAATAATTGTTGTTCGTAACTGACATTTCGATAACGTGAGCTGAAGTCATTAATTTTCACAGGCGAGTGAAAAGTGTTTGTCAGTGAAGGCTGGTCCGTTGAACGTCAATTGGTCAGTTTAGCCGTGATGATATTGGCTGAGAGACTCATGCAAAGTTTGTTAATACTCAGTTCGTTCACTCTATTATTGGTCGCATTAAGTCGATTTTGTTTGAGGTCTGTTTGTTGGTTCTATTTATGTCGTGAATAAGTCGTTTGCAATGCGCTGATGCCGGTAGTTGGTAAGGACTGCTAAGAGACGTTTGCTCTAATTTTGTGTAACAGTTCGTTGAAAATAGTTTTCTTTTTACCGTAGGTTAAGCATTGAGGACAGTCCCAGTCCAAGCTGTGCTTTGTCAGTTGATGATGATCGTCAATGTGATTGTTGGTGTCACCCTTTCTTGTTGCTCGTTTGTGTTCAGTCTCTCGACTGCCAGGCTTCCTTCTGGCACAAAAACATTAACACTGAAGAGACTGAACGATGAACACAAATGAGAAACAGAGCCAACATTTCAGATCCAAGATGGCGGGCAAACAGCAACAGCAACATGTTTATTTTTCTCATCACAAATACAGTTATCGTCATGACTTCATAGCCTACAAGAAAACATATCATTTTTGTAGGGCAAGCTAGGCTATCCACTAAGAGAACACATTTTCATATGTCTTATTAAGATAAAATCCCAAGGCTATAAATGGGGTAAGCGGCCTACTTAGAATCGTGAACCAGCTTAATATATTTAAAGATGACACTGAGATGAGCGAGAAAATGAGTGTTCCCTTTAATCTGGTAGTCCATTCCATAGATGTTACAAAACACTAATACATGTATACGGCCCAGGATTTTCCTTTCGTTTTTTCCTTTCCTCTTTTCTTTCCTTTCTCTAAAATAGCCCGGCCCGAAATGCAGAATACCCTTCTATTAAAAATCCAGCCCTATTGAGAGTATGACCGATTTGGCCGTCTATATGGCACACAAGTGGCTGTTAATTGAATTTTGTCTTTCTGTGTCGCAATAAAGCGATATAAGATTATTTTGCATGTATAAAAAAATAATAATAACATTTAACAGCGTGTCCGTGTAACAACCGACCACCCAAATTTTCGTGGAAAATGGATTGCTATCATTTTTTCTACACAAGTCAAGCAGCATACACTATGAACGAAAATGATTGCGTTTTTTAATTTTTTGAGAATTTTTTAGGCACCCCGAAAACCACACAAACCGAAAATTGAAATCCCAAAATTTGGGTTAGGGTTCGCACATTCCATGAAACAACTTAATTCTTTCAGAATTACTGCATAATTCTTTTTTCTTTCTACACAAGTAAGAAACTATCTGCTTGTCTTAAACGCAAGCAAAGTTATGACGTTTTAACCTGATCCTCTAAGAAACGTCTCTGCCGTCTTTGTTGACATAACCTTCAAAGAAACATACTTCTTTCAAAAGTGGGACCTCTGCACTCTTAGAAATGTCGTTTTCCACTCTGTTTCTGACTCGGAGTTAAATTCTTTAACACTGGTTTCAAAAACCCATTTTTCGTATTCTGTGCCATTATATGTCAGGATTTATGAAAATGGTGTTAAAGAGTTTGCCTGCTATCACCCATACTTTACCTTGATTTCACTATTCCTTTAGGCCGCCTTCAAGCCGCGTAAAAGAGCAAAAAAATAGAGAAAGGACGGCAATAAAAGAAGGATAAACGAGTGGAGAAAGAAAAAAAAGGACTGGCTTTCCTTTTAGTTATATTGTCACCTTTGGAGAAACAAACGCACGCTTAAGGCGGGAGTTTAATTCTTTAACACCGTTTTCAAAAATCCAGACATGTATATCTCTTGATCAGCTTTATCATTTCATCAATGACGGAAGGCCCTAGCTACCCTAGCTATTTTCAGGATACTGGAAAATTTAGTAAAAACTTGAGAGGATACACGGAATTTTAAGCGAAAAGTTAATGGGTAGAACACGTTTATATCAGATAAAATGGGACATTAAGTGAGTAGGAAATCGTTAAGCTGGAATCAACAGAGTACAAGATATTTAGGCAACAAGAAGCTATTTCCCAGAAGGAAATAGTGTTTCGTTTCCGGAAAGATATTCAGTTTAAGAAAGGCTGGAGCTTTGATATCTTGTGCCGTAGAAGTCCTGGGGTGAAGGGGATTTGTGCTAATGCGCTGCTTTGGGCTGCACTGATTCGCTCAGTTGCCAGAGCCTGAGGTCTTTCTTTGAGACGAGATATAGTACTAAACCTATTGTAGAAAGGAAAGAGCTATAAAAGAGCTATAAATTAATTCAAGTTTGGTGCTTCCTTTCGACTCTACCCAAGGAGAGACGGGTACTTCATTATATGGGCTACATAGGCGGGCCTCAAAGGGTATGGTTTTTTAAGACAGTTTGGTCAGAAATAGAGTATCGATTTTGGTCATTTTGGTGTCAAGCAGGGTATGGATTTTACACTTTAGTCTTGAATTAGGTAAGTGTTCTTTAGAAGAAGCTAGTTTTTCATCATTATCGATAAGACCATGAGTTAAAACCATTCACAAAACCTTTGACAATTTTGTTCTAAAATCGAGAATTCCTTTCTCAGGCTTTATTCGCCTTCTATCATTCATTACAATCATTTAGATTACCGATAATAGTTGACAAGGCAGGAGCTCCAGGAAGCTCAAACATTCTGAAATAAGCAAGTTTGAAATAGGGTATACATTTAAGGGTCAGGTCATAAATAGAGTAGAAAAATCGCAGACTTTGATCTTAAATAGTGTAAGTACTAGTGCCTGGGAACGCCCAATTTTTCATAAATAATACAAAGTATTGCACATGAGGCTAAATAAAGCTAAGTGGGAAAAGAAATTTACGCACAATTTTTTCAGTTCTGTGCCAGGCAGCGTTTGATTCGAATGCTGGCTCTTGCGGTAAATGTTTCTTTTCAGAAAGCACGTGTTATGTGAGACACGGCTTAAATATTATGAAGCCAAAATGCAAATGCGCTAGCACACTATCGGTCTGTTCATGAAAATCAGCGCTTATTTCTAAGATTTTATTGTACGACGCGCTGTACTCAAATTGCATGTGGCGGAAAATGTGAAATTCTGTGAAAATCTGGAAAATGTCGATACCTTATAAGAAAGCCATATTGTACGTCTTTTGAAATGTACCAACTTTAATTAACATACGATTTGATGAATTAGCTAGTTACCTTTCACAATATACCGTATCTTGTAGTTTCGTCAAAGCGTTCCAAGGCGGCGTGTTTTATCCGGTCAGAGAGCAGCCAAGTCTGATTTGACCAAAATTATGTCGCCGTGGTTGTGATCTTAATCACATTAAAATCAAGCAAGGAAACAGATATCTTCGGTTCTCTAGAATCACACCATTTTAGACTTAGAGCTATTCAAATCTTCAATTATTTCTGCCTTTATGACCTTTTAAGTCCCTTTTGTTTTCGTGACACGAAATTAAGAACAGGATATTTTTGCTGAACATGTTTGTCTTGTGAATTGCAAGCGTTACCTTGATATCTTTCATACTTACTATGCCAATAAATCACTCTGAAACGAAAAACGATACCAATTCTTTGTTTAGCTAAACAAACTAAGTGCTTCCACTGGCTTAAAATATCGAATTGGGGGACAAATCGCGTCGGATGTGGCAGTGTCTCCACCTCGAAAATAGCTTTTGTAATGTGATACCGAGAAACGAGAGTTTCAATCGCAATTCCTATTTCGTTCAAAGCCACAATTGAAATGTTGCATTGCGATGTACTGAATTGGATGGCGAAATTTTGCAGCTGTATTTTTATATTAGCAATTACGAACTTTAGTCTGATTGGATATTACCTCCACTATGTAAATAGTTCACCCCTGAACTGAAATACAATACCGTTTCCATTCTCGTCCCCAGAGCCCACGATCCTTCTGGCCTGTGACAGGGCTCGAGAGGAGCTCTCGATCCCTGCCACAGGCCAGAAGAATCGTGGCCTCTGGGGACGAGAATGTACCGTTTCGTTTCTGAGGAAACGAAACAAAAAATTAAAAGGAGACATCCCCCCCCCTCCGTAAACTATGTAGTCTCAGCATTGGTCGGGTATATAGTATAAAATAAAAGTACGCTAACTGCTATAGGCAATTATTCTGAACTTTTAGTACTTATACCATGGAATAAGTGAGTCTGGTATAACGCACTTCCTTGTTAGTAGTTTCTAAGCCCACACTCGTTACCCTAGTGCCCTGAATAGATAGATAAAGACGGAGCTATGGAAATAAACATAGAATTAAATATGTCCCGAACTCTGTACCGTTTAACATGAATACACAACACCCCACACTATATATGTACGTATACATCTATTCTAAGCTCGTTGACAACCATTAGTTTACCCGGTCTGCTCTTCCAGCCCCTTCTGAAGAAATTAAACCTAAAGGCTGCGCTCTGGAAGTGATGAAAAAGGCCTCTAATTTGAATGAAAAAAAAAGAACCTTTGAGAAAGGTTTCCCTAAAGTTAGGAGACGACCATAAACTTGAGACAAAGCAGTTCCTGTAGCACAAAAGATGAGGCAGGCAAAATATGAGGCCAGAATTAGGTGGTTCACTTTAAATGAGTTCCTGACTCCTCACCACGTTCACTTCTTCTTCTCTAGCTAAAAGCTTAGAAACAATCCCATTCAGGAGGAGATCCTTGGAGAACACACATAAAGCCAACAATCGATGAGAATCAAGCTTCATCAAATGCATCTATAATGGGTTTAAAGAGCTAACCGTCAACATCAGTGCTTCGCTTGATATGAGCGAGTGTTTTGATCTTGCTGCTTCCAACATCCCAAGATCGCGTTAAGCGCCCTTTATGGAGTTAAAAAATAGCCTCGTGTAGACATGCAGCTGTGTTCCATCACAGAACGGAGCGACATTAGCGGCGATGGGGTGTCTTAGGCTCATAGACAACTGGACCTACTAAATACAAACGTCTTTCTCAAAGATTTGGTACACGTGAAAAACGTAGATCTTAGCCAGGGTAATTACAAAGAAAACTATGGGTAACCATTAATTTTTCTGAGATAATTAGCCTTTTACACAAGCGTCCCATTTCATCTGATCTAAACATGCTCTATCTATTAGTTTTTTTTAAACCAAATGTTTAGCATCCTGAAAACAGGGTATGATTGATAAAATGTTACACATAATCAAGAGCCTGATACTGTCTATTCTTTTTTTAATACAATGCGCTCCATCCCCCACCCCACAAAACCTAACAAAAAAAAATGACTCAAAAGTTCAAGCAGAACCTCATATTCAAATGATTCCGAGAAAGTTTAGCCACTAAGACGCGTAAATGTCTCCAAGCCCCTTCCTAATCCTACCCAGCCTATCCCTACCCACTGGAATGTACACTTGTCAAATGTAACGTTATCTCTGGAATAATGGCGGGTGCATAAGACATCGAAACAGAACTGAACTTAAACGAGTCCTTGATGAGAATCCTCGATTAACAGGAAGATTTTAAAGGCTGTTAACAGACTCCTGGGTCAGTTAGGATCCCAGAAAATTGTTAAGCTTCTTGGAAACGGCGGCTAATGAAGCGAAAGACAAATAATATTTCGGAGAATTGAAATCTGCTTAACCGTTGTGATGTCTCAGAGTGATTTCGTACACTAACGATAAAAAAATGCAGTTGAAATCTACTGTACTGATAACATAACATGAGGTATCATGGAGCATCCACTTGTCGACATGTAGCGAGGGAAGTGGAATATAGCATTGTTTTCGTTATTTTTGTTGTTATGCTAATTAGTTCTTTATTGACATTCGTTCAGCTTAAACTTCTTCTTCTAACATTTTGCAGTTTAAACTGCCCTTTTTTATGGCGCTTCACGAGTAGTCCGAAAGGGAAGAAATTTAAAATAATGTAAAAAAAAAAATGAGATGATGATTAAATTGCCAAACAGCCTTCCAACGTAACAAGTAACATTTGTTTGTCTGGAACAATGGGGTTTTACCTGATTTATGTCGTTTTCTTTGTAGGGCAAATTGTTAAAAATGTGCCCTAAAATGGCCGCTGAAATCCCTCTCAAAAGGCCAAAACCAAGATGGTGACCCAAGCGCTAAAATACGAATCGAATTGAACTGAAAGCTATATTTATCTTAAACCACTTACTAAAACCATTCATATGAGAACGTTTGAGGAATTTGACTTTTTCGCGTCCAAATGACCATAGTTGATAATTACAGAGGGCGGCTCTTTTTGTATTAACTGAAATTTTGCTCGCGAACGGTGGTGACCGAATTTAATTCTTCCAAAGTTTGCTCGTCCTGTTTACTTTTTTTTTCTAATCAGCTTTTTGTCGCTTACAGAAATAAATATTGTTACGATGAAAATAGTCAGTGATGATGCATTCCAGTTTGCAACTTTTTCACTGCAAAACATTACCGGTCTAGATGACGGTCTCGATGGGAAAATCTAGACCGCGGTCAATATCGATTGCAGCCAATCAAATTTGCGAATTTGGTAGTTCCCAGTCCTCGCAAGACAGAGCCATGTAATAAAGTTTGTTAGAATATACCAAAACAGTGGATAGCGTTGAAGGCGCGCGCTGATTGGCTAGTCAAACTCCGAATATCCTGTGCTATTTACCTCCGAGCAATTCGAGCAAATATGGCGTCCCGGTTTGCATCCGTGACAAGTGAAGAAATCATCCAAATTATTTTTTTGTGGTGTATATTATCTCACTGTTTTAGTATACTAAAACAACTATTCACCTCAGTGTCGGTGACTAGCGGTGGATATTAACCTCGCCGCTGCTCAACTCGATAAATATCCATCACTAGCGGCTTCCATTTAAGTGAATAGTTGTTAATTATTGGACAGTTTGGTATCGAACAGAAGCAATAAGCCAATCACATTCAAAGCGCTAGTTTGAATCAACCAATCACATTCAAAGTTGTAGCTGCATGCGTGCGTGACCGCGCTTACTTTTGTGTTTTTGGTGGCTAATTACCAGTAGGAGGCGCATTGGCCTTAGAATGTTTGCGTCTCCTTTTTCAGTGTGTTCATGTAAATTGTCATTAGCTAGATGCAACTCTTTGCCGTTTTTTCGCTGCAATTCGAAAAAAGGACGGTCAAGATTACGAACCAGAAAGTTTGGCTGTCATACAGTATTTTGCCAGATCGTGAATTTGCAAATTCAAGGCAACAACTTGAAGCAAAAGCAAGAGAATCACGAACGCAGGGTTACGGAAAGCGAAAAAGTGCTTCTCGTGATTTAAGTGAAGCAGACGAACATTTCCGCTGGAGTTCAGGTATATTATTGTTATTCTGTGTGATTATGGCATTCTATTCTGCCGAATATTTTGGAAATAAAAATAATTCAAAATGTTTTAGTTTGACTTTCTTTAAGGATAATAGCTTGAATGAGCAATGCCCAGTAGCTGACTAGCTATATAATTAATAAGTAAGAGGACTCGTACAATTTGGAAATAATTGGATTCAAAAAATTCTTCTGACAGCCAAATTAAACTCGGCCTGCGGCCTCGTCCAATTTTGGCCGCTCTCGGAATTTTTTTTATCCAATTATTTCCAAATTGGACAGCATGTACTCCTATTACATATACGAATTGGACTCCACTCAGTCCTATTACCATTACGTATTCAGTTGACGTTGACGAACTGACATTCGACGTTGGCGAATAGACTTCATACGTTGGCGAACTGACAAGTTGGCGAAACGAGCTACCGTACTAGATCAGCTCACCAAGTGTTTCATAATGCTTCACAACGTACTGCTTCTCTAGTTGTTCAGAGACATAGTTCCAACACATGGAACGTTTGGCTTCCAACTTATTTCTTAGGTCGACCGGGTCAGTAGTCATATGGGCTCGCCTAGGGCCTAAAACCTCGATCTGATGTTGAGGTCTGATGGCTAAGGGTTGCGCAAGAAAAGACGTGTGAAGCGTCACGCGCAGCGTGACGCCCTCACTTGCTCAGGAGTCACGCAACGAAGGGTCGCGGGAGTAAAGTCACGTGATGTGTCACGCATAGCCTCGCGCGCTCACTCGCTCACACTCACGAATCACACAACAACATGTTTTTCAAATAAAGTTCACATTTACTTTGTCTACTTAGCTACCTATTTACAAGTGGGAACGTGTGCTGCAATCCTATGACCAGCGTCCCTTTACAAAAGTCTTATCGTCTCTACATTAGATAAATTATAATCGGATACCTCGGAATACATTTGATGAGGATCGAAGTTTGCAATTGACTGTCTCATATTATGCAGTATTTCGTCTTCCGTGAGACCAAGTTCCACAATTATTAAATGACCATTGTTAGCATTAAAGATTTCTCCGTAATATTCCGCATTGTGCAGTCTCCAAAATGGACGTTGACGCCATATCATTCTAAATTTGTCTGCTACAAAACGAATAGAGAAGAAACAAAAAAACACACACAAAAAAACATGTTTTCAAACAGACCTAGAGTGGAAACGTAAATTGAAATCTTATTGATTGGAGGCAGATGATGAAAATTGATAATTATGATAAGTACTGAATCGTTGCTGAGGATCGTGTTGCATGATCGTATCGTGTACATTGCTTTCAATTTCAGTGATATCACCTAACATAATTATTAATAAAAATCCTGTCGTGGCATCGATCATTTGTCCAAAATAAGTAGACCCTCTTTGCCAAAGTGGTCTCTCCCTCCACAGGAACCACACAGCCGGGTACTCTAAAACTGTTTCTGAGAAAAATAAATACTATTATTGATAATGCTCCCATCCGTAGTACATTTGATAGCGATCGAAATAAAAAACATAAATATCCATGTTTTCTCGTATAGTTGTCGGTTGGATTCCTAACGATACGGTCATGACATAACCATCTATGCAGTCTCGAATTTGGCCCATCCATTCTCCATTGTCATCCCGCCAAAAAGGACGTTCACGCCAAATATGTCTTACTCTAGACATAAACTGTTCCGAAAACTCGTTTGTAGGACTCGGGGGTGGGGTTTCTTCTTGCATTATCTCTTCACTTAACAGAGAAAAGAAGTCCTCACCTTCAAGATTTGCTTCATCCATTACGATCTCTCCAGTTTCTGTTAACTGAGTCCTGCAGTGAGGACAAGTTACTGGGTTGTTTTGGTTGCGGCACGTACCGACCCATGTCGAAAAACAGTCATTATCGATTGGCTTGCGACAGCATTGAAGGAGGAAAGGTTCTGTGACTTCTGACAAACAGACGATGCACTTGTTTTCTGACATTTCGACCATGGCTTTTCTTGAAATGAGTATATGTAATATATATATTTGAACGCAAGTTCTTTTGAGGCCCTACGTTTTATAAAGTTTCTGTAGTTATCTGGAAAAGCTTTATTTACTAACTTCGACTATAGTGAACAATAGCGTTCAATTGGAT
>JAEMPF020003628.1:41937-47833 GCA_022496165.2 Catalaphyllia jardinei | reverse complement strand
GACAAACAGACTGACCGCCTGACCGACTGATAGACAGACTGACTGACCGACTGACTGGCTGACCGACCGACTGGCTGACTGACACACAGACTGGTTTGCTGACTGACTGGCTGGCTGGGTGACGGACTGTTTGACTGACTGGCTGGCTCGCTGACTGACTGACTGACTGACAAACTGACTGACTGACTGAATGACTAACAGACTAACAGACTGACAGAATGACTGAATGACCGACAGACTAACAAACTGACTGACAGAATGACTGACTGACTGACAAACTGAGTGACTGACTGACTGACTGACTGACAAACTGACTGACTGACTGAATGAATGACTGACAGACTAACAGATTGACAGAATGACTGAATGACCGACAGACTAACAAACTGACTGAGAATGACTGACTGACTGACTGACAAACTGACTGAATGGCTGACAGACTAACAGACTGACAGAATGACTGAATGAACGACAGACTAACAAACTGACTGACAGAATGACTGACTGACTGACTGACTGATTGACAGACTAACAGACTGACTGACTGACTGACAGACTGACAGACTGACAGACTAACAGACTGACTGACTGACAGACTGACAGACTAACAGACTGACAGACTAACAGACTGACAGAATGGCTGCATGACTGACAGAATGACTGCATGACTGACAGACTGACAGAATGACTGAATAAATGACTGACTGACTAACGGACCCACTAAGTAATAAGTAACTGCCGTTACTGAGTGATTGATTGAGTCTCTTACGGTTTACATGATTGAGTAATCACTGGCAGATAAACTGATTCAGACTTACTACCAAACAAACCAGCAAATGAACAAAGAAACAAACAAACAAACAAACAGTAACAACTGAAATATCGAGCTGAACGTACGAAAAAACGTACGAAAGTGTTAAGACAACGAGAAAGCAAAAATAGCAAAAAAGTACAAACAGAGCGAAACGGAAAAGCTAGAGTAGCAGAGATTTGTAACAAACGACAAACTATGGTACTAAATGTTACTGATCGCGAAAACTCAGTAATAAACGAATGACAGAGACACATCGAGTGTCTCGTGAAGAAAATATTGAGCGGCTAAGAATACACTTAATCAATATAAAACTATCATGCTGATGACAATAAGCAGAGAAACGACAGATACCTTGTAAAAGTGCTTAACAGGCTATAGTAACAAAATGACACTCCAGCATATATACCCGCGACTGACAATCTTTGTGCGTAATGTAGGCAAGGAGTATTCTTCTAAGACACTTTAGACCACCACATAGACTGGACGCAGAGGCTTATGCAACAACTTTACTAAAAGATAGACCAAACAGCAGTCTAAAATACAATAGACGTACAGCTACAGTCCGACCTACGGACAGATTTTCGGCAACGTAACTGAAAGACGGCAGACCAAATAATCGTCCGAGATACACTGGCGCTACACATGGATGAAAGAGAGTCTGACTGACGTAACTGACTGACAAACAGACCTAGTGACATACCAGACACTAGACTTGGAGATCAAGATTGCTAATGACAGCCCAGCGAGACATAACATTAGGACACAGGCCCAGTAAATATCTGACAGACAGACAGACAGACAGACAGACAAGACAAACAATCTGACAAACGCTAAGCTGCCAAAGAGGAAATCTGCACAAAAGCTAACAAACAGGAAAAACGAAAAAGATAGATTATACCACAAACAGCGTACATCATATTTATGAAAAGAAACAACTAAACAGCAGACACATCAATCAAAACAATGAATTCTTGCCGACTGTGACAGACGCTAAAACAGGAAAACGAGCAGACTTAGGAACTACGACTGAACTGATAACTAATTGATTTTTAACTTTTACACTCGTTTAACTGACGCTTTTTTAGCACATTAATTTGGAGGGAAGAGTGTTAGCAGAAATTGAGCGTGATCATAAATCTGGTAATATCTGTAAGCTGATGGCAAGAAGTGACCGAAAGCTGGAGTCATTCAACTGCTATGTGACATCGCTGCCCGGAGATGAAAAACAAACAAACAAACACGGGTACAGTGTATAAAAATGATGTTCACTGATCGAAAATCAAAAAATAACTATATACCTAATTGACTTACTAACGACTACAAACTACAATTGTAGTTCCTTAACTGACTGAGGCCGACAAATTGACCGTGTTACTGACTGACAGACTGACTGACTAACCGACTGACTGACAGACAGACAGACAGACAGACAGCCAGACTGACAGCCAGACTGACAGACCGACAGACAGACCGACAGACAGACCGACAGACAGACACACTGACAGACAGACTGACTGACTGACAGACGGACGAATTAATTGACTGATAGACGGAAGCACGGAATGACATTTGAACGCACTGAAAGATAGACTGACTAACAGCTGGGCGGACGGAAAAATAGACAAATTGACTGACTGAACGAATGACTGTCTGACGAACGGACGGCCTGACGGACTGATTGAGGGACGCTCGCACTAACATACAAACGGGTGCAGACAGAATGAAAACGAATGAAAAATTGATGAGTGGGTGAAGTACCCGAAACATCCATAACGTGATCATTGATACCACAAAAATTAGCGATTTAATCTCTTCAATAGAAAACTAAACAAATCAGCAATAGACAGAAGCTGACGTAGGCCCTAACATGTATACAAACTGCATAAATGCTAGGACAATAAAACACTATAACTATATACCTTAAAGAGGTTATGACAAAAGTGGTAAATAAATTATTAAGATAAACCACCAAAGCAGTAATAACACATCATAATGTTCCTAGATGAATCATCTTAAGTTGTAGAAGGTACAGTTGAAGAAGATTTACACAACCCCTTAACGTAACTTCTGAGGAAGAAGGAAAAAGTTAAATTAAGTTATTAAGAGAGAGTTTGCGCCTTATGCTGTTACAATAACTTTATGTTTCTTAAACTATACTTTATCATTATATTAGGAAGATAAAATGTAATCGCCATTCAATCTGGTATTATCTGTTTGCTTTACTTTGTCGTTTTCTTGCAGGCGGTTAATGCCTGAAACAGCCTGCCTCTAGAAAGTTCCTTTGGCTCAGTTCATTAAAAATACGATACCGTAAAAGGACCCAAAACCCCTCACCCCTCCTCCCCCCGAGTTCGCAATGGAATAAAATTTATCTGAAATTTCTTGGCTGTTGATTACTAATTGGTGTCATTGGTTGACAAACCATTAATATCATCAAACATTCGCATTAGGGCATTTTAATGTCTTTCGTTGATTATTTTAGAACGTGCTTCAACCTTTCTGTTCAACAAAATCTCTAAAAGCAGTTTGACTTTGACAAAGCTTTAACTTTTCCAAGATCATAGTTAAAAGTCAGCGCAACTTCTGAGCAGAAGAAACGATTACTTAGAGATAATTTCTAAATTTTTCAAACAAGTAATACGCCGCACGTGAGTTCTCTCTCTCGTGAAAGATTCGCGCACTGATTCTACACGCACCCCTAAAGTTAATATTTGATGCGTCTGAGCAAGATGGCCTAGCTTGTGATAGACTCCTCTTAAGGTCTCAAAATGAAAAGGCCCTTTACACGATCCGGTCACATGGTACGGAATAAATTACGCTCGGACGCAAATAACGCTGTGGGACTTTCAAGACAAAGGAACTCGTACCAGTCCAGCCCGGCTTTTCTTTGTTTTGAAAGTCCCACTGCGTCATTTGCGTCCCAGCATAATTTATTCAGTACCATGTGACCGGATCGTGCAAAGGGCTTATTAATGCCCATTACGGGTAGTAAAGGAGATTTCACTGTGAATTTATAGGTGTTATTGCTTTCTAAAATAAAACTGTCATGCCTTGCTATAATTTAAAACCCGGGCGATATTGATAAATTTACGCAACTAAATATACTTCCTAATTCTTAATCCGTTGAAAAGGTAACAAATTAGGAATCCACCGGCTCCTGATCAAATACATTACTACGAAAAAAGCACCTTCCTATTCTTGCTTTCCATGGCTTTATCATGATATGCACTATAATTTTTAACAGCACAAATCCTCACGCGCTCATTGGTTAATTTTTATCGTCAATAAGCGGACAGACACGTGAATTTATGATTTATGCGATGCCGCAAAGAGCCAGAGCGGACAATTTGACAGTTAGTTTTAGTAAAAAGCGAATGGACGTCAGTTTTTCATGCGTCTGTCCTAATTCCTATTGAGCCATCATGAACAAAATCTTTATGTACGCACGGCCGTGCTCAATAAAATGACGCGTGCAGTTTTATTTCATGGCGATCAGCTGCAAAATTTTCGTCGAGTTTTAGGTGTAAGTTCCTAAGTTAAAGTTTCGGCAATGAGAAGATTATTCTGAACAATCCAAACCCGTGAGTGTGAATTTGTTTGTCTACATTTTCATTCACTATTTTTACTTTGTTTACCTACGTTTTCATTATAATTAGTTCGTCCGAATTTTTCACTGACAATGTTAGGGATAGGCTCGATTTCCAGCCGTTATGGGAGTCCGGTCATATGTCCTCCTCCCAACTACGGCTGGATCACTGGTCCGTAGCGCTTGTCCGTGACGTCACATCCGGTTTTTATGCAAATTACCATGCGCCAGGAAAAAATGGCGGAGTTTGTTGCACGGAAAAAAACCCTGTTAGTAAGGATGTGTTCTATGTGGGAATGTTTTGGGTAGTCCAAGGAAAAGCGTAAAAAAGACAGGGACTTATTTCAAAGCTACTAGAAATCGTAGTCAGCAAGCATCACGTTACAAAGGGTATCTTTACAACGATTGTCACCAATCACTGAGTAAACAAATATTTGAGTTAGTCGAAATCGTCGATCCTGCGCCAAAGAGAACTGTCTTCTGAAACCAGGAATCATAAGCCAACGTTGCTTCTTCAGCCTGCCTGTGTTGCAAGACCTCCTTAGCAAACTAGAGTTTTACCTTGCCAGTTTACCATGCCGATTCTACCACTACGTGTAGAATGACTGAATGTCGCTAGTCCCACAGAATTTCCAAAGGAAAGAAGCTCCCGGGTTTAAAATGGATGTAATAACCCTTTATTTTCTTGGCAAAAAAGATACCAGAGATTAAGGCTGCCAATTGCTATCCTGATTTTAATGATCCGACAACAAAGTGAACAAAATTACGTGTCGTGCTCTGGTACACGGTCGTAATAAAACTCGTATTCTAGCTTTATATGGTTTAGTTTTAGCCCTTCTTTTTTAAATTATCAAAAATTGCGGTTACTAATTATCAAACTTCAAAAATCAAGTAGATTTACGAGTGAAAATCGCCCAAAATAACCTTTTTTCCTGGCAAAATAGAATATTGAGGGACACTAGTTTCCTCAGTGGTCCGTATCTGTAAATAATGCCAAGTGTTCGACGCACAGTAACGCTGGCATACATGCATGAAAAACTTATTTGTCTGTTGTTTTGGGTGTGCTCACAAGGGCAGATGGTTCGCTGGATAATAATTAATAAAACTTACAGAGATTTCAGATTTGTGCTTTGAAATGTATCACCATTATAATCATCCTTACATAATTTACAAAATTTCTAAGGCTTGCAAGGTTTTTCCAAATCCCTTAAATCTGCATCAAAATGCAATAGTAAACCCTCCCTACGGCATAGTGTAGCATGTACATTCCTAGTTGTCAGAACAATACATCAACATGAAATCTGCAGTTCACAGGGCCCCACAGGTCAGGTGTGTTACTTCCTTCCCTGCCATTCTTATAGTGGTATGTTTCAATGTCTTTTGAAGGACCATAATGGATTATGACTTTAACCCCTTGACTACAAACTCTCATTTCATATGCAATTGTCATTATCAAACTTCTTATATTGCCATCTGATTTGGCAAATGACTAAGAA
>JAEMPF020003628.1:21937-34437 GCA_022496165.2 Catalaphyllia jardinei | reverse complement strand
ATTTGATTCATATTTTTTTGAGAAAGGACTGAGGACTGCAATTTGTCAGATCAATTTTATTGATAAAGCAACACAATATTTGTCACTATACAAGGGAAGCTTGATCGCTTCAATTCAACTGGACGACACGTGTATTTTACAACTATTTGCCACATATGAAAGTGATATGTTCTGGCGTCGACATAGAAATTCCCTGGAAACTGTAGCTAACTCTATAACAAGACAACACTCCAAACGAAAATGGTAACTTTTTACATCTAAGTTTGTAGCCACTTTATGGCAGATCTTGAACTGCCAAGTAGAATTGTTGGTTACCTTCATTAATAGAATCCTGACTGAAAGCAAACTTTGATTTTTGCCTGGCCTGTTACCAGTCAATCTTTCTCGTAATCGTGCCGTTTCTAATGAACTAATTAACACCAACATGGCGTCACTCTAAAAGTATAATTTAGATTATTAACACAAGGTGCAGAACACTGCGAGTTCATCAGGAAAAAAACATTTTTAACAAACTTTGCTTTAAAGCCAGAATTCCCCCATCGCTTAAGCGGGAACTAATCTGAAATGAAATTTCGTTTCTTGGACGTAGTATAAAGAAATGAACTCTTCAAAACATCAACTTTCTTTGACAACTAACCTCTAAGTAACAGCTTAAGTTGTACACCTGTTTAAATATATGTATATAATAATTATATTTAACCTATGTTGATGTATTTATTTATATATTTACATATTGTCTTGCAACGTATAACTATTTTCTTACTTTGCAAAACAAATATTTTTCCTTAGAATCCGTTAGGTAGGTCGTCACACAATCCTTCTCAAGAAAATAATGTTAACAACAAAGTCAATGCGTGACCCTCTACAAAATGGCGCGAACCAAAGATTATTACACAAACTCAATTGAAGCACTTGTAAATGTTACATCTGAAAATTCTAATATGAAATTAATTTTTTCCTCACCTTGTTACTCTAATGATGTTTACTCGATGATTCAAATTCAAAATTCAAGCTACAAGCAAAACGGAGAGAATGACAAACTCGTTCTCCGGTCTTTTCCTTTGAAATTTAGAAGGGAAAAGCACTGGGAACAAGATTATTGAGAACTGTTATTTACAGGAATATAAAGTAAGGCAGTTCTTTTGCGCGACAAGAAAATTGCCCAATGCATAATCTAGTTTTCATGGATTTGAGACTGAACAATTACGAAAACTATCGAACTACATTGCATTATGTAAAAGCGTTATAACAAAAAACAGAACGGAAACTTAACAACTGACTGGTGCGGCGACAATGACGCCTTTCTAGGTCGACGTGGTTTTAAATTGCTACAAGACTTAACTAATTTAAATATAAAACGGCCGACTAATTTCTAACACTACGGGAAAATTGAGTAGCGCAAATTAAAAAAGTTAGTCTAACCAAGCTAATATGCCCGAAGAAAATGCACACACGCAATGATAGAAGAATGTGGTGCGAAAGTCCTTAAGAGTAAATTCTCTTAATCCGCGCTCGACAAAATGGACATGGAATGAAAACTGAGAGAAACTTCGATTCAGGCTGTGTTAAGTTTTCACTTCTCTTCTGTTATAATCATTTTTCGAACGAAAATATTGTTGTTCTTTTTTTTAAGATTTAAAGTAAAAAAGAAACCACTAAAAGGGTTAACACTAACACCACAAGAAGCAACAAAAGCAAGTTAAATAACACATAATTAACTTGCAGTGCAATATAATTAAATATACTCTTAGCTATATCAAGCTTAATTACTTTACATCGCAACCAAAAATATCCTTGGGTGTACCTATCTGTTGCTTATACACACAAATTTTGTTTATAAAATTAAACCATTATTCTCTATACAGATTAAGGCCATTTGTGATGTTATAAACTGCGCAAGAATTAATCTCTTTTCGAACATACAGCCAGCTGATGCCCAAACCAGTTTGACAGGCTATCTACAGTTCTTGAGCAAACCGGTTTACCAGGATATCTACCCCATAACATCTATCCCGATATATTTTTACGTTTTCGCCAAAGTAACATTCTCATCTTAGCTGACAGTACTGATAACACCTCTAAAAAGATGCCCATAATTTAGTTATAATAAATTAGATCTTATATTTTTCATACTCAGATACTACATCTGTCCAACTAAATGGAATTAGCAAAATAAACTCTCTCCAACAAGAATATTCCACTACAAGACTCACTCTGGCCTTGTTTGACATCGATGTCTATGAATTAATTAAACATTGTTTCTAACACACACGATCACGCATCTTTTAATCGCGGAGTAAAACTTACACGAATGAAAGCGACTACTTAGTCAGCCCTTACCAAGCCACCCCACTCCACCTTTACCAAGTAGCCCTCTCTTGTCCAGCGCCCCCCCCCTCCTAAAAACTAAGGGAATACAGGGCAGAGACGGTGGGAGAGGAAAGTTGTTCTCCCGCATTGCACGTCATCTGATAGGCCTGACTAGTGGTGGAATATGGTATTTATACATATCATGCTGTCGGGCAATATCATACGATATCTCCATTTACAACGGCGATAACTGGACTTCTCTCGTCAACATTGTCCTCGTCGTAGTGCACGTGTTTGTGCTCTTCATAGTTGATATTGTCAAAGTGCCTATTGGCATTGCCTTTGCTTGAGGCTGGCCTAGTGTAAATACTCTTTAAAATGGTAGCTTTGTCGTCTGTTGATTCATTGTCAGCAGTATAGACAATTCTGCAAACAAAGTTGACACGGTCTTGGTTTAGAGATATTACCATTAACTGCAAGGCATTGATACCCCTAAGCATTGTAACCCCTGGGAATTTTATCTCAGGGCAATGTTCCCTATAGGAGCTGGGGACTACATTTTCGTCTTTAAAAACCTGACCAGACCCATTGAACAATGTTTAGTTCGCTGTCGATTGTTCATAGTATTTTTTAGTTTTCCAATTAGGTAAGATCGTATAATGCGCTATTTTTCTCGACTAATCACAAACAAAACAAAAAGGTTATGAGGGATGCGCAGTTTTTCGCGGCTGGGTTGAGTTGCATGTTTAAGCTTCGAGGTCAATTCTGATTATAATTCTTCTGCTATAACAGCCCTTTTCACGGTTGACTTTGCTCATTTGCATTACAATAAAATCTAGCATGTATGCGAGGCAATTTCGGGCTATTTTGTAGTTTTAGTCCGAAATTACCTCGCATCCGCGTAGGATTACATTGCAATGCAAATAATAAAAGGTAACCGTGAAAAGGGCCATTCCCTCGTAATAACTAAACAATCAAAGTACACTTACTGAAGTTTTGGTGACCGTTTCTTCTTCGCAGCGATACACAAAACAATAACCACGACCACAACAATAAGCGCCCCAAAACCGAACGCAAGTCCAAATATAAGGCCAGTGTTCGATTTGCTGCCATCTTGGTGAGCTTGCTGTTTAATAACAACCGAAGGTTGAGTGCTGTAACTAACAGGGGAAGCCATTGATGATGAAGTAGCTGAGGGCTTGCGGGTTGGCGGAACGGCTACAGAGAGGAAAAAAATAACTGTTAGTACAAAATTTGCTGCAGTCTATTCCAAATCTGAAGTGAATTGGATTCCTTCTCCCAGATGTGTGCATGTCATCCTATCAAAATTCTCAGAAGTAAAACTGTTTTTCTGTCTATCGCAAGAGTGAGTAGAAATCACAACTGACATCCAGTGTCAGCTTTCAACTTACTTTCATTACACGTTTTGCCATCAAGCTGAAGATAAAGCCCGTTTGGACAACTACAGCTAAATTTCCTTTCCGATGAAATAAGGCAAAGATGAGAACAATTTCCGTTGTTCTCTGAACAAGGCGTAACAGCTGCAAAAGAAAAAAAATCAGTCAAGATGATTTATTCCCCATATTTCAGTACAACAGCGCAACAAGGCAAACACGAGCACGAACTAGTGGAAAAATATTCATCACACGATGTTGTCTGAGACCTCAAGTTTACAACATGTTTCAGGTGCAATAATCATAAACGCGTTTTCAACGCGGCTGAGCTTAAAGTGCGTTTATTTTGCATACCTGCAGGTTGTCTTTGCGGATGGTATATATGCAAATCGAGCGGAGAGTAAGCCTCGTTAACAAGAACTGTCACATTCTTTCCTGTAAACTTGTTGGCTTTTTTGATGGCCTTCTGATCAATCCAGTACATGTGATCTTCAAACACAGTGATGCCTGAAGGTTCGATAATTCCCTGGTTCACTACTTCTCGCACGTTTGACCCGTCCATGTCACAATGCTTGATAACTTTGAGCTTAGCGTCAATCCAGTACAGCTTCTTTGTGCTGTAATCAATTGCCAAATCAACTGGCCACTCTATGTGGTTTCCGCTTATCAAGACTCGGCGCCCAATCCCGTCCATGCTCGCTCGTTCAATTTTGGCCGGGTCGCCCCAGTCTGTCCAGTATAGAAGCCTTTAGTGGGAAACAAAAAATGAATACAATAAGTATTTAAGACAAGAATAGAAGGGCAGGGGATAAAACCGAGACTATTAAAAACCCCTCAATATTTAAGTTCCTGACCAAAGTCAGCGGTTGTAGAGGTTTTGCATGGCATCCATGTTGCACATGGCAGGAACAATAGATTCTTTTTCCTATGGAAAAAATGTTTTTTCTTATGCAAAACATTTTCATTGTTCCTGCCATGCAACATGGCTGCCGTGCGGAAAAAACCTCTATTTGTGTTGTAACTAATGTTTCTCCCTACTGATAGAGATACGTGTTGTTTTAAAATTTAGAGCCCAGGAGGTTTAGGTTTACATGTGCAAGGGGGGGAGGGGGGGGGGGTTTAAGCGGATTCAATCAGTTTGACTGTGAATTCGTGTTCAGTGATATTGTTCTTACCCCTCCGCCGGGTCCACTGCTATAGCACTGGGTTTTTCAATACCCTCTGTTATCAACGTGCGACGGGAAGAGCCGTTCAGCTCTGAAACTTCAATGGAACCTGCGAAAAAATTGAAACGCGAGAGTTACTTTTAACGCATCTAATCGCTCACCAGACATCGTGTTAAAAGTATAAATCCAAGGTCCAGATTTGGAAGACAAATATTACAAGTCCATTGATTCTTTCAGTGTTCACAGCGAAAAAATATATTTCACGCAAAAAATTCTCCAATGTCATTATACTCTTCCAGCCAAGAAATCTACCAATCAAGGTTTGACCTTCACATTTGCTTAATGAAACATCGCGTTTACCTTGTTTGGCCCAGTAAATTTTCCTCCCGACCCAGTCCACTGCAATGTACGAGTGGTCTTCCAGTCCGTTTTCCATGACGTCGTCAATTTTTGGCGCGGCATTAGCCTGAATACGAGCCCGCTGTATTTTCCTTAAGGCCTGTTCTGTCCAATAAATCGTGCTCGTTTTAATGTCGAAGTCTAAGGACACGGCGTTTCTGAGTTTAGCGACGGCTTCCTTATATTCAGAGCCATCTGTTCTTATTTGTCGAATATTTCTTCGGTTGCTGAAAATCAAAGATGGACGAGGGCCTGGAAAAGATAAAAAACTATTGTTAAAAGAACGCTTTGCAAAGTGAAAAAAATTTCCAAGTTAAACAAAACAACAACAAAAAAAGTTTACCAGGGCAGACAAACATCAAAGAGATAGAAAACCATAAAGGAATAAAGGTGGTTAAGTTTTAGAAATTTAAAAACGTATTATAGAAACAGAAATCTTTTGTACCCAAACTACAATATTATGTTTATTTGAAATATATCTTTTTCTTTCTCTCAGTTAAAGTGGCAAGCCTGAAAACAGGCTGGTTGTATCTATAACATTCACCATTTAATATTAAACAAGACGTTTCTTGTACATACCAGTGGCACGACATTTCCGTCCATCAGGATCCAGCACATAATTTTCAATGCAGGAACATTTGAAGCTTCCTTTCGTGTTGTGACAAATCTGACTGCACATTCCTGGTATCTCACACTCATTTATATCTAAAAGAAATAAAACGTAATGTCAGACTTGTAAAAGTAACAAGACAATGTGCTCAACCTATTCTCTGTGAACTACAAGTACAAGAATGCTTTTACTTTCAACGCTAGCTAATTCTTAGGCTCTTACCTTGACAGCTCTTTTTATCGTCCGTCAGCTCATACCCAGTTCTACACGAGCAGTAGAAACCAGTTTTCGTGTCGTGGCAATAGTGCAGACAATGACCATTGTGAGACTTGCATTCATCGATGTCTAGAAACGAAGAAAATAAACTGTTTAGGATCGGCGTTTAACTTTTTAAGTTCAAAGTAACAATCTCTATTGAGGTTATGGTAATAAGTGTAATGTGGTGCAGTGTAGTGCAGTGTGGCGTGCGGTGATGTGCTAGTGTGGTCGGTGCCTGTGTTGAGGTGTGCTGTGCTGTGGTGTAGTGCGGTGTGGTGTGCCGTGTTGAGGTCTCGTGTTTCTGTGGTATGCTGTGCTGTGCTGTGTCGAGGTGTTGGTGTTTCTAAGGTATGTTGTGCTGTGAAGCAGTGTAGTGTGCTGTGGTGTTTCTGTGGTATGCTGTGCTGTGATGTGGTGTGGTGTGGAGTAGTGTAGTGTAGTGTAGCGCATTGTAGTGCAGTGCAGTGCAACGCAGCGTATTGTAGTATAGTGTTCGTTTGTAGACTAACTTGAGGACGTTCGCGCGAAATTTTTCTAACAATTTTTTTCTGAAAATTTTACCATTGAAAGATGATGAATAAGCGATATCAGAAATGTGAAAAAAATGGGGGTCACCGACTTCATTTTGGAGAGAACATGCCTGGAAGAACACCTAAATCTGAGTAAATCGGGTTCGTTAGCGAAGAAGACCACAGTGGCTGCAAGTCCCAAAATATTTCCATTAGGGCTTTGAAGGGAAATGTTCTCTGCCAAATGTGGTTTAAACGGACCTGTTAAGCGAATTTAGTCAACTGGTGAGGTTCCTCAAAGAACAAGTTCGCATTTAATTAGCGACCATAGTTTCACGCGCCTTGCAGCCGCAAGACGGCAGGATTCCATGTCCCGTGGACAGAAATCTTGAAATTTATTTAAACTTCCCACATTGATTTTTTGTTTATTTTTGGACAATGTGCAGATAATGGTAAATTTTATCTTTTTCTGAAAAGAAAAGTAGGGTCACCGAACGTCCAAGACCGTTAAATCCAATCAAAGCCATAGCAATGGCCATCTGCCCTAGTATTGTTTATTTTAGTACTTAGCACGCGCGCTCGATGCATGACGTGGCATGTGGATTGGCGTGCGCAGTAAGGATGCGCAGAAACAATTAGCGCGAACGTCCTTAACACTATTACCAAACACGTTTCCCGCCGCACTCACCGCAGTTAGTTTCATCTTCTCCATGAGGGCAGTCTGAGTGTCTGTCGCAGACTTTATTGTCTGCAATACAGATCAGGCTGTTGCCACATCTGAACTCATTTGCTTTACACACAGAAGATGGACTAGTCGCTGCATAGTAATCAAAACAAACGGTTAAGCTCTGTGTTGTACGTCCTAAAAGAACAACAGTTTTATTCTGGGACAATACGGTTTAAATTAACGAAACCCTGACAAAAGCGCAAGCAGGTATTGATACTATCGACAATCTTAACGATCGGGAGAGAAACGCAAAAAATTCACGTTTTGTGACACTCCCTTTTTCAAAAGGAGTGTGGGAGTGAAAGGGGGTGGTTAAATTTTATATTCATCTTTTCCAATGGATAACTCAGATAAACTTTAACTGCTTGGAATCCACAGCGCTGTTTTGGTGTTAGCGACCAATATTTTGCATATGATGGCGGGGCTAGTGATTTGACTTACTGGACAGTAAACTGTTAGCGTTTTTAAGCTTTTATCGTTTATTGTTCGTTTAATTTACCAGTAATTGAAATTATTGTCCCGCATGCAGACCTTTACTTAGAGCAGTACTTACAATTAACATCAACTGGTACTGTGGGATCCGGCCGCGACGTTTTTATTGTCGTTGGGATGGTAGTAGCAACACGTGGGGTGGGAGAAGCTGGCGTATGAAGACAGTAGCCCAGAATAAATTAGTACAAAAGCGATACAGAAGTTTAAGACTCTTATGAAAAGGAATCTTTACAGACGAGCCTGTGACAAATAGCTTAACATAAAACCCAGCCCACTCTAGCAAGGTCTCCAAAGCATTTTCGGAAAAAAGACTTGCTGGAAATTTTTTTGTCCTGGTCTAGTAAACCACACCCCAAAATAGTCTTTATTACAAAACTTAAGATGTAAAAACGAATAAAAAGTCGTTTTCCGTGTAGAGTTGACTTATTTCATTTTTTTTCTAACCTAATTAAATAGTTACTTCTTGACTGACGTCCTTCGAAGCTACAGATGCGAGAGTCTTGAAGTTCAGGTTTTCAAACAATCGCAATTCGGAAAGTCCGTAATTTCACACGATTTTTTCCATGCTCGATTATGAAATTATTTTAACTCCTTTTTTCTAGTTTTGTATTCTAAACAGTGTCACAGACCCCACTTAATGTATGTTCAGTGTTAGCAAGTCACCAGAAAACCAGATAAACAGTAACTTGTTAGGAAAGAATAGAATAAGAAGATCAGTAACAGAGAACACAAACATGCATATCACAAACTAAATCAAGCAGATTAAACTGTGAAAAGCTTACCATACAAAAACTAAGCCTGTGCTGGGGTTAGCAAATGGCAAGGATAAAGTATTTGCATGCACACCACAACAAAATACAAACAAAATGAGTTGAGAATAGGAGCACTGATTGCAAGTGTTTACTTTGTGACAATTAGAATAATGGGCTACTGTCTCGTTTTAATTTACAGTTTTAATGTGGTACGGTTATCAAAAAGTTAACTTACACAGCGCGGCACGGAGAAACTATTAAGAAATTTACTGTGTTTAAATGTTCTAGATGGGCGACTTTACGCTTTATTTGATTTACATTAATTGCTCTGCGTCAGACCTCTAAATAGATATACTGGAGGAAAAGATGATTTGAACAGATCTTACACTAGCTTGGTAGCGGAGTTAAGCATTGCTATTTTCAATTAAAGGCAGCTAAATCTCGCCCTGAGCCTTAATTGAGGTGATAGAAGCGTAGGATTGCATGGTAAGTGTGTGGGCATTACAGCAAGTGAAAGGGTCTTCTGTGCACTATGAGTGCTACGCGCGATTCACAAAACACTTCACTTACGACAATTCCTTTCGTCGCTTTCATCACCGCAGTCGTCGTTGCCATCGCAACGTTGTATGGCCGGAACACACTGAAGATTTCCACAAGTAAATTCTTGAGACGGCGAACACCCGATATTTCCTGGAATTTGACAGCAAAAATGTTAGATTTACAAGAATACAACCCTAAAGGAGCTCTGTCACGGTATTTTGAGTTATTTTGTCCACGTACAAAATCCACGTACAAAATTACTTTTAAATTGAAGGAAACCTGGAAATAGTGGTTTAGCAAGATAGAAAAACATTAAAAAGATAATGATAAACCATTAAGGAACAAGGATGGTTTAGGATGGAAAAGATTATCACGGATTATAAACGGCGAACTTAAAAAATTTCGGTTCATCATTTTCCTTACCACAGCTGTTTTCGTCACTTCCGTCACTGCACTCTGGAGCTCCATCGCAAATCCACTTCCGGTGAATACACCTGCTTTTATCGTTACAAAGCCATTCATTTCTGCGGCATTTTGGCGGGGGTGGGGTGGGTCTGACTATCACTGTTGACAAGATGTCGAGAAAATGCTTAGACAACTAGCGCAGGGATATTTTTTCAGTCAGGTAAAGAGCAGTAGCTTATGTAACTTACCTGAAGTATTGCAGGCTAATTCGTCTGAACCATCCAAACAATCTCGTCTTCCGTCACATCTGTACAGGCCGCGAACACACCTTCCGCTTCCAACACAACGGAACTGCGAGGGATCACACGTGGCATCATCTGTTGTTGCAAGACGAAGATTAAACGTTACGAACAAATGATACAATTTTACAAAATGTTGACAAAAATAACCCGCGTATTGTAAGAACTTACGACAGCCTTGTTCGTCGCTTAGATCTCCACAATCGTCTTCCAAATCGCAGACAAACTCTGAAGAAACACATCGGTCGTTTTTGCAGCGAAACTCCGTGGGTGAACAAGTTGCTACAAAAACAAAAATTTTAACAGCTATTACAAAGGAGTCTTTAACCTTTAACCTCTTGTTGGAGAAAAGCTAGGTCTCGCAGTTGTCAATTCCATGCAGACCCAGGGCTCGAAATTAACGCTCGCAAACTCGCAAAATGTAAGTTATTTTGATAATCTGCGAGTGAGAAAAATATCAATTACGGCAAACGTTTGCGAGTTAGAATCATGCAGATCTCCCAAACATTTGGAAAGAGTTTGCTAATGGTCTCACTAGTTTGCTAGTGGAAAAATCTTACTGCCAAAAAGTTAACTTCAAGCCCTCAGTGAAGCTGTGTTGTGCTTAAATTAATTCAGCATGACATTTTTTCTACTTGAGTGCATTTGGAGAGAATTCTGACAACTCGCATTAATGGGCTTAAACATTAACGGTAGGAAACAAATATAAACTATACGCCAACGGAAAGTACAAAAAAGGCATGTTCGTTCTTTGAAGGATGTCAAAAAATACATTGAAACTGATCGCACTGTTGCCTTAAAAATCACGATACTAAATGCAAAACAGTCGTTCAAATGTCAGAAACGGTTTTGTCATTTCAGGGATTCAGTTAGTTGAGGCGCCAGCGCGAAAAACTAGGGGGGAAAGCGCGGCGTGGGAAGGCGAGGGAACGGCCATTTGTCAAATTCGTTTGCTCCTCGCACCACGCGTCTCTCGTTCGCCCTTTTTCGCGCCAAGCCTCAGCAAAACCGACTGGAAAACACCAGAAACACTCACGATTTGGGCAGTTTTTTTCATCGCTATTATCACCACAGTCATTTTCCTGGTCGCATTTAAGAACTGCATCAATACAATTCCCATTATCACACGTAAAATCAGAAGATCCACAAGTCGACGAGACAGTGGCTAAAAAGGAAAATATAATATTAACAAAATACAGATTGTTTTCATAGTACAGGGAACGTTTGGGCGTGGTCCCAACCATACGACAGGAACTTGCATGTATCGCTATTCGGTGTGAACGACTTTTGTTTCTAAGAACGTCCAGTTGAAAAACACATTTGAACTAAACTGGCTTGCATCTTAAACAATCGCTTGCGACAAAGAACAAGAAGTTCAATCAAGAATTCGAACCTACATTACAAGTGTGTTTTCAGTTGATGATTGGTAACAATCGTTTGCATGGGTAGACTAAACTAATTATTTCCAGGTAGCAATGTGTAAAGGCTGAATCGCGCTTGTTCACTGCTAGTAAGATTCTTAATTGGGGTTTACCTGCGAAGTTTTTCTTTGTTTTGTAGCTATTATTAGGGTTAGGGTCTATTATGTTGACTTCTTTGTTTTCTTTGTTTAACGTCACTGGTGAGTGTTACAGGTTCTTACACAGAGGATGAGCCCTTAATTGGCTGTGCAAGGTCCCTTTCTTCGAATCACTCTATCACGTGTTTAATTCTTTGTCTTATACAAAAGAGCTGAAGCGAATATCGTTCAAATAATGCGTGAAACGACAACAAATATGCAGCGATATTGTACGATCTAACAAACCAGTGGCAGTCAGACTTAGTCAGCAAGATTTCTCCCAACTCGCACGCCAGACTTGAAGGTCGCGAGAATTAAGGAATTGTTCAGAAAGAGAGATTGTCTTGATTCATAACAAAATTCTCCTCATCGAGTACCTTAAGAAATATTGAGAGCCGTAAGGAGAATATCGAATACTTACGACACTGAGGTCCACTATCAGTAGCTTCATCACTTCCATCTAGACAATCATTAGCTCCATCACACACCCAGTTCCTGGGTACACATGAGCCGTTAGCACATGTAAACTCATTAGTTGGGTGGCATAAGCGAAAACCTGGAACAAAATAAAAATCGTGTAGATATGCTTGTAAAACTACTTTCAAGCAATTAAGTTAAGTGAAGTCAGTGTGTTACGCAATTCGGTGTTCCGGTCCGAATTTGCATTACAATCCATCCTCGAAATCACTTCTTGCTCTAATAAATTCGATACAAAGGAAACACGTAAAGAACTGAGGCCTCCTGGTGCCACATAGGTTGGTAAATGATCGTGCACTTACTCACAGGAGCAATCTCGCATCACCCACGTCACGTCACTCGCGCGGGACGCGCGGATAGAACACAACAAAGAGGGGTGATTATTTGCACTTATTTTATTTTGGAATTAATAAACTCTTTTAAAACTTCCTTAATTAAAGATGCTCCCAAAATTCAAATGATGAACAGTGGGTAAAGAAAACTTAAGCTTATTCATTCTGATATATGAAATAATTCATATTTGAACTGCGGATATAGATGCAAGTGAAGTATGATCCTCGCAGTAAATTTTCCAATTTTAAGCAATTGGAAAGAAGAAGCCTGA
>JAEMPF020003628.1:15000-21837 GCA_022496165.2 Catalaphyllia jardinei | reverse complement strand
TCGCAGTAAATTTTCCAATTTTAAGCAATTGGAAAGAAGAAGCCTGAGGAGGTCATGGATTCGAATCCCGTTGAAGCCCTGATTTTGTTCAGGCTTCTTCTTTCCAATTGCTTAAAATTGGAAAATTTACTGCGAGGATCATACTTCACTTGCATCTATATCCGCAGTTCAAATATGAATTATTTCATATATATATCACATAACTTCACTGCACGGGAAAAATATGAACTCAATAATTTGACCTTGCTCCCAATGTGTGGCTTCATAGCTCAGCTGGTAGAGCATCGCACCGGTATCGCGGAGGTCATGGGTTCGAATCCCGTTGAAGCCCTGATTTTTTTCAGGCTTCTTCTTTCCAATTGCTTAAAATTGGAAAATTTACTGCGAGGATCATACTTCACTTGCTTATTCATTCTGTTGCAATGAGATTAATAATTGAAAGGAATCAAGCTTGCAATTTACCCAAGATTCAGTAAACAAGCGTTCACTTTAAATACCGTTACTAAAACGCAATTCACATTCCACGCACGATGTGTTGGGTTTAGTTATTGGTGAAACTGTCACTGGGGTTTAAGCTACAGGGAAGTTACAAACTAATTCACTACTTACAAAAGAAAATCGAATTCTGCGCTTGTTTATCAACTGGCGGCAATATAATTGACAAGAATTTAATTTCAAGTAGATGTCACTGCATTGTGCTTGTAAGGTGTTCAACGAGTCGTAATAATTAATGCACTTGACTAAATAAATTCGACGGTTAGGAATAATTATCTCAAAAAGAGATCAAACAAGGTCAAACTTTGCTAACAAAATACCAGCTTTGTGGTCAAACCACTAGCCAGCGAGACTACAACGAACTATTTCCTTGAGGCATGGACAAAAATACTTCTTCCTCGTAATTTGCAGGCAAATGAAAGGATTTCGTGACCATGTAGTCAACAATACGCTACAATCGAGTGGGGGCGGTATAAAGTAACAAAAATATTGGAGTTCAATGTTAGCTAAAAGCTCAGTTGAAAAGCTGCAAAATGAATCACTTGAAATATACGGTTTTGGTTCTAAGGCTATCTTAAAAAAACTCTGACAAACAACTCTCAAGTCCAGCCTTCAGATTTAAGTGGGCAAAATTCATTAATATTTCAACATGTTTGTGGCCCCTTCCATACCACGCTGCAGAAAACTTAATAACGTCACTTTCAACCTGAAAATGCATGAAATTTGAAAACACAATTATTATTGGTGATTTTGGATTTGTGTTTGCGGGAAAATCGGGAACAGAAATCATGTGATAAATTGTCATGACGTCACCGATTACGAAACGTTTTCGACGCAAAGCCGGCGTTTTCATATTCCTCCGGTTTAAAGAGTGCTTTCGAAAAACTTCGTTTTCGTGACGGATAAGTATGGACGTAGGCCCAGGAATGTAAAAAGAAGTTTTTAAATTTCTTTGGCGTAGTGTGGACGGGACATGGGAATTACCCTCTCTAAAGGCTTTCTTGATGTTAACTGGTGCTGGTCCAAAAGAACTGCTTTAAAATTTGAGAAACGTACAACTGTGCCTTCCAAAAATCTGAACTTAACTAATAAGCTTCTAACTTAAGCTTAGCTTGCAGACAATGTTTGTGACACGAAATTTTGAGGATTTTTTCAAATAGTATCTGGATTTTGGCCTTCAATATTTCTCCTTTAATGTTGACCATTGCTATATATAATATTTGGAAGTGTTATTCCTACTGAGAATAAACAGGATGAAAGGGTCAAGTGTGTACCCATGGATTTCAGAAATGCACAATTGTGGCCTTCCAAAACAGTGAACTTCACTTATAAACTTGTAACTTCAGCTTATACTGGCACACAATGCTTCTGACCTGAAACTTTGAGGGGTCAAATAGGATATGGATTTTGGCCTTCTGTTCAATATTTCTCCTCTGATGTTGACCATTATGCCATATATAATATTTGCAATTGCTATTTCTGCTACCTAAGAATGAACAGGATGAAAGTGTCAAGTATGTACCCATAAACTATGCATTCATTTAAAACTTCCTTTTCGGGACAAACCTAATGTAGTCTTTTTTGCTAAGAGCATTTTCAGCTGTGCTATTATCATCAACTTTACAAGAGATTGTAACTGTATATCCTGAAGAGCTACCCTACAATTTAATCACTGAATAAATAGTGTGAACATTCCTAACAGAAGAACAACTATCATATGGAGGTGAATGCCACCGAGTTAACACACTTGGCAAGTTTCTTGGCAAGTTTCTTGTTTTCTTGGCAATTTGTCTTGCAGTTTTATCACAGACTTTAGTTGCATGAAAAAGTGCCCGAAAATCGAAGGCTTCTTGTTGATTTATGAGTCAATAAAAGGAATAAGAAGGCTTAACTTTTGTGCAGGATATTACACAGTGGCATGAATATATGAATGTTATTTAAGTGGTTAAATATTGTTTTTAACACGATCACTCTGAGAAAAAAACATCTTGAAGCAACCATGTATTTTTCTCTTTATTCATAAATATATATACAGACAAACTTATTACTGCTTGTGTAGGAGACACTCAGTGAACTCATGGTTAGCATGTTCAGCTCCAGAGTGAGCAGTCTGTTGTGTTCTTGGGCAAGACACTTTTTACTGTCACATGTGCCTCTCTCTACCCAGGAGTACTAAAATGGGTACTGGCAAATTAATGTTAGGAGGTAACCCTGCGATGGACTAGATGAGCTCCGGCCTGATGAGCCACGGCTCATACATGCATGTATACAGACTTAACCTACAGGACTGTTTGTACAAACAGTGAAAACGTGAGAACTGATACCATGGATATCCCAACCAGTGAAAATAAGGAAAATGCACCACTTGGGTCACAGATGTAGAACTTGCCTATAAATTTTACAAGTTATGTGCTTTCTAGTTAAACACAGCAGGATGTATGCATAATAAATCTCTAACATAAGCATCTTGTCCAGACCTGCATGACTAGTTACAGTCGACAAAAGGTTGGCTAATGCTAACATCTTGTTATATAAGCAATATCATCTCATCTGAGCTGACATAAAATGGGTCCTAAATAACTTTACAACCAACATAGATGCTACAACATTGTAGCATAAAATACACTTCTTTTGTAGGACAAACTACTTATTCTGCCAAAAGATTATATTTCTAGGCCAAATTGAATCCACGTCAGTGAAGAAATGCATGATTTACAAAACATCTTTTGCTCAAGACAATTCTCGGCAGGGTGTTTTGACTTTTTTTGGTTTCAAATTTTGAAATTTAATATTACCAGGGTATTGTGCTTATGCAATGAAAGAAGGGAATATCAGTTTAGGTGCTTAGCTGCCATAAACTTGATGAGCTCTGCCAGAAACACTTCAAGTTCATGAATTCTGATCGTTCAAGTCAGTAGAATAGTGTATTCTATTTGCACAAAAATGTGACACTTGTGACGCAGACATGTGACTTAAATTAAATATATTTGTACACACATGGCTGAACAAGCTAGTCTAAAATAATTCCCAAGAATATCTGCCTTAACTTTAATAAGAGAACACCCATCAAAATACAAAAGGTTAGGATCACTTAGTTATTTTTTGTTTAGGTTGCCAAATGTAAACAGCAAATCTTTATTACATAATAAACTTACGGCTTTTTGTATTTAGCCACAATTTTGTAATTCAGCAGCCTTAGAAAAAAGTCCTGTGGTTTTGTTCCATAAGAACTTAAAGAGTTCAAGGAGGCAAGTTATAGCTTGTTTTATTTTTCAATCAGACGGAACATGCATGCTTCACATGTAATTGAAGAATGTAAACAGTCGTGGTATGAAACTTTTGCATTCAATCAATTCCTTTCGGACTGTACATGCAGGGGACTACTTTTATTCTTTTAAAACCGACATTTTGTACATTTAAACAAGATCTGTTGCTAGAGGAACGGATCATAACATTCTATCAACATTTATACGCAAGACAAAAATTGTAAACAAACAGCCGAAAGACAGCCAAGCAGCAAAACAATGTCTAAGAATTCCATTGGAGTGAAAGGTTATTCATGTGTAAGCGAAAGAATTGCTAATTTTGCCTTATTTCAGGCTGCATCATAGTTTCTAGCTTCCCGGGTTAGAACTGAAAGATTTCTCAAGTTTTTCTATCAGTTTGGCAATCGAAAAATAAGCTATTGCGTACTTAGTTTATGCAAATTTCTCGTCGCGAGTATTGACCAATCACCAGCAACCATATTGTCACACCCACGATCGGCCCCCAAACAATGGCGACGAACTGACTTGGAACGAACCAATATCTTCACCAAGTTAGCCACTTTCTTCACCGAATTGCGCATCGAGACTAAAAACCATAGATCTAACATAATGAAAGGGTTTTCCTCTTTAAGTTTTCACCAAATTTTTACGGGGAAAACAATAAAATGGTCCCAGCTTAGTATCTAATTTCCCGAGAAAAAAATTAATTCAAGCCGCCCGGTTTTTAGTTCGTTAGTTTCCGCATGAAAACTTGTTTACATTCTTATCGTTACCCAACTAAACTTCGATGTGTTTTACATTTCAATTCCTGTCTCTAGTATAGGAACTATACTCCGATAACAAGAAGTGAAAAAGTGCGTGGATTAAGAAGTTCGTATTTCGTTTTGTTGATAAATGTATTTTGAATTTCAAATTCAAAATGGTCGAATTACGGAATGATACAAGGAGGTAACAAACGTCTCGAGCGACTCGGATTTAGCCCAGAATTTACTGTTAAACGTTGTAGACCTTAGGTTAACGTCTGGAGAGAGGTTAAAAGACTTAAAATTGACGATGGATTCTCATTCCACTTAAGACTTATCGCCGCCAAAATCGTCACAATAAACATCTAACACGTCGCAAGTTTACTTTGTTCAAGAATCATTTCAACCACGGGAAAAAAAAAAATGAAAACAGACTTACGACATCCTCTTTCGTCTGAATTGTCTCCACAGTCATCCGAGCCATCGCATTGCCATTTTGACGGAATACATCGTTGGTTACCGCATCTGAACTGCGTAGAACTGCAGTTAAAACCTAGCAACGTACGGCAGGTACAAATTTAGTACTGATCAAGAAAGAATGCGTTGTAAAATTTAACTTCCTGTCGACCTGATGAAAAGCAAGTCTGAGTGAGTTTAAAATATATTACAACCAGAGTCAAATTACAAGAAACTCACGCTCGATTTGAAGGGCTGCGGAGTGAGTGTTCAAACTAGAGGGTGTGTACGGGGGAGCGGTGTGGCGTAAACCTTTACATTGTAAAATATTCATAGTACAGTCTATCTCGTACACACGCCGGTCAAGATTTCAAGCTCAGGAATAAGAAAGGAATGTTCCTCTCAAACTAAGAAAAATATTGCTGCTAAGTAGCGATAGTTTCCCGCCACGTGCCTTAGCAAACAGTAAACTAAAGTTTTGAGCGCGGAAAACGAAAGCTAAGCTCAGGTGTATGCCACCGGCGAGCGCTTTGATAAACGGTGAGCTTTCACTTTACTCGCAGTTTTGAACGAGTCTGAGATAAAATTCCTCCCAAAAAGTTTCGAGACAGTAATAACAAATATGCTTACTTGAAGAAACCGTCCTCTGCTTTAAGAAAATTATCCAAAGGAGTCCAAAAAACCGGAGCAAATCGCCTCCCCGTACCATGTTTGATTGTCTCTGCTGCTTCGTGTACAAGCGTGGACTGAGTGAGTGAGTAAAATTTGCATATCTTGACTGTCATTTGCTGCGAGCTCGGTCGAGTATATCACGCCACTTGACGTCATAGGGCAGGTGAAAGCTTTACGAAGAGCTCGCGAGGACGCGGATTATCAGAATTGTTATAGAAAGACTTCGTCTGCGCTGTAAAAGATAATCAATCTAGCGCAATATTTCTTGTTTTAAGAATCTTTTCTGTCAGTGAACAGCCTTTTAGCCAGACAACGCGAAAATGGATAAATATCAGCCATTTTCGAAACATTCGCGAAGGATGCGCGAACCGCGAGTGAAACGCGTATAAGTACACGAAGCCACGTGCGCGGCCTCCACTACACAGAGCAGTTTGTAAGTCTGTGATTGAACCATTTTTTATCAGGACTCAACATTGATTTCTTCACGTGATGATATGCGTTTTTTAAGATTGCATTTGCTATTTTGCTTTGCTTTGATCTTTTAATGCACAGAGTCCGTCAAACAGGTGAATATGTCGCGCGTGATATACATGTACTCCTTCCTCAGAGACCGGAACAAGGAAACTCGGCTTGTACGCGGAAAAAGAGAAAATTTGCACTTCAGCTGCCTTGAAAACGAAATGCATTTAATTAAAATGGCATGATCCAACTTGGCGGTGAGAAAGTTATGAAATTATGTCAAAAAAGCTTCCTGTTGAGAAATGTGTTCTGACAACTACTATGTGATCGGCAAATATGTTCACTGGACATTACGATTGGATTTAATCGACCTTCAAACACGTATTTCATCTAGCGGAAGATTTTCTCCCTGGTTACAGAGAAAAAGTTCCTGAAGTGAAATCTCGTTATGCTCCGGTAATATTTCAGGAATTTCAGACATTTAAAAGACTTTGAAAATGCCTCAAAGTTCCGAACTGTTGTTGAACAATGTGTTATCTCCACGATCAAACATGTAATACATGTGATAAGCTCATGGTGCATGCGTCTTAGCGTATAGCCAGTGGGGTGATCATGAGGTCTCCCTGTTTTCGTTTCATCAAACTAACCCTCAGTTGTGATTTGCGATGTCTGCCTCGCACCGTATTTTCTTTTTTAAAAGAAATCACAATCAAAAACTAAATTTTCGTGCCTAGTTCTAATATGCT
>JAEMPF020003628.1:0-10000 GCA_022496165.2 Catalaphyllia jardinei | reverse complement strand
TTTTGTTTCTTTTCTTTTGTTAATAAAAGAATTTGGAAGTGCGCATACAAAATGAGAAACATGCACAGCTTGCCGTACTTCATAAACCCTAAGGACACATCTGCTGTTTCTTTTGTTAAAAACGACGATAGATCACATTGTGCGAATAGTGTTGTATAACACAGATTTAGTCAAACGTATATTGGTGATATTTAAAATCCACTGTCGATTTTTCTCTTCAGGTTTTTTTCCCTTTTAAAGATATTCAGTCTGTAAACTCAATATTTCTGGAAAACGATCAAATCATGCAAGTGTTATTATAGTGAGTAGCAAGCGAATAGTGGCTTTTAATATTTCAGTATGCGAGAGATAAAAGCCAAGTTTCTTAGCAATTCAAACTGAATGGTTTCCAACTTTCTCCAGTTCTCAAAGGGCCAAAAATGGAAGCGGCTACGGAACCGACAAAAGCTTTGCCTAGCTGGCTTACAAATTATTCTGCTTAAATTTTCTATAAAACTGTTTTAGCACAGTTTGGATGCCGTTCCTGCTACAGTAAACAGTTTTTGTCGTATTGACTTAATGTTAACAATGTTATAATGACGTTCTTATGAAAGAACTTTGGCGTCGCATAAGAAGCTCGTGACCGACTCGAGCCAAATATACAAGTAATTACTCAGAACTGCAATTAAAAGTGGGACATATACCACTTTTAACTTTGCACCCTTGAACTTAAAATATTGCCTTGGCAAAGTGTTGTGAGTTTCACAATATCCATCGTTCGCATGACACGTGTTCCCACGTTGTCCACGTTGTACGATTCGCGGAACGCGGAAGCGTCACTCGATTCACGATAGCGGACTCACTGAACGTGAAAATAGTGTTTCTAGCAATGTCACAGATTAAGGGGAACACATTTGGTTTGTTTCAATGCCAGAGACAAATCGAATTAGTAACCGCACTGAAGAAGTTACAAGAAGCTGGACGGTGGGGATATACAGGAGTCCCTTAAATCGACCAAATTTGTGTTGAATGAGAGTTCAAACAAATTTTACAGTAACCTCCCTTTAATCAAAGTGTGCACCGACTTAGGACTAGCACGATTAAATATTTGACTGCCTTGGTATCAGCCCTTGAGCAGGTCAATGCCTTCCTTATAGGGGGATTAACAATAACAAGTGTCTTCTCTTGGGTGCCTACTCCAGAGGAATGTGTGCCTTGTAGTGGTGTCAGTCTTAAAAGGGTCAACCTTGGAGGTATCCCCTATCCTATACAGATGTCCTTTCTAGAAGATAATTTGGTTTTATCAACTGGTTACGTTGATAAAACCAAATTATTCTAGGACATTACTTAAGAATTCTTCAAAATACACGGTGACAGCTGCCCAGAATAAACCGTTGTTTTGTCATATCAGTAAAAGAGATGCAAGATGCAAACAGCACATGTAGGGATACTGGAAAGGACAAAGAGTGCAAATTGCATTTAAAATTTGCTAATTATTGTTCTCGCCAAAAAATGAAAAAAAAAAAGTTGCGGCAAGATTTATTGAAGGGAATTTCTCGAGTTCATAAACACAAACAGCACACTGCAGATATTTCGTGTACAAATGAATTCTGTTCGGTGACTTGTATAAACACATTTCTGCTCCAAATGGAAAGACTCTCAACCTTTCACCGACTTTTAAGACTTTAACCCCGAAAAGATCCTCTTCTTTTTCTTGTTTGCCTTCTTCGCTCGTCCCCACAATTCACTTTGACTTGCCAGCTTGTCTGGCCCTGGCAATGTCGATATCTGATTGGGTAATCGTATGAAACACGTCATCAACATCATACATGTCACGTGGAAGATCTTGGTTGGTTTCTCGACGATCCTCCAGGGCTTGCCTCGATTCCACGCGATCACGATACTGCTGTGCGGCTTGTTTGCGTACCATCCGACGATACTAAGAGAAAAAAGTGAGATACACTTTATGAACACGTGAACTAAGCTATGTTTGTGCTTTATAAGACATTACGAGAGAGTGTTTTACCACACTTCCAACACCTAAAGTTTTGTCAAAAATACTCCGCAGTGTGTCGTATTTTCAAATCGCCTCTAGGTACAAGTGAATATATGAAAGATCATATATTTGATATATTTGATTCATATATTTTCATTTATTATCCAACTGCACTTCGTAGAGTACAAATAACGGCCAAAACGAGTACAAATATCACGCGGTATTTGTACTCCAGAGGACCGGTTAGACAGGTTTCCTGCCGTTGTCCAATCAGTTGGCTGGATTTCTCGCGCCAATTTTCCACTTCGCTTCGCACACTTGTGTCACGCATTCCCTGGAAATATCCGCGAATTCGCCTGCATAGATACAACGACTTGGCTTGTTGGATAATTAATCTCTTATTAGACGTTTTGTTGTGTAGTATCGCTGAGAATTTTTACTTGTTGTTTGTATTTTGACTCGCCCTACGGGCTCGTCAAAATACGGCACAACTCGCAAAAGTACTCAGCGATACTACACAACAAAACGTCTAATAAGATATATATGTTTTATACATCATATATTTTTCGCAGTTATATATTAAACAATTCAAGCAGCTGTGAAATTTAGGCCTCAAAAAAAAAAATCCAGGCTTGAAAGAATTTGAACCCATGAACCCTGCGATACCGGTGCAGTGCTCTACCAACTGAGCTATCGAGCCGACTTATCACTTTATTTAAGTCTCAAATTTACTAGCTGAGCACAGACATTCTACTAATTGGGGAGACTAACTCAAGTCAAATCAAATGAAACGTTGGTTTTTAAGAGAGGGGAAAGCCGGAGTACCCGGAGAAAATCCTCTCGGAGCATGATAGAGAACCAACAAACCCAAATCACATGCGACGCCGGGTCCGGAACTCGAACCCGGGACACAGCAGTGGGAGGCGACCGCTCTCACCACTCCGCCAAGCCTGTGTCATCCCCGCGCCATCCCTATATGAAAGATCATATATTTTTGAACTGCGGAGAAAGATGTGGAAATATCAATGATCATCGCAGTTCAAAACACATCTTAAGCAGCTGTGAAATTAAAGCCGGCGTTTGGAAAAAATGTGGTTAAACACGGTCTATCGTGTTTGAAATATAACACACCAAACATGGGAATTATCTTGTGTTCCGTTTACCTCGTTAGGTGATTGATAATGTGGATTTTCATATAATGTCGATCCTCCAAAACTTCCCTCGAACACTCTGATGAGGTTCAACACAAACCGTGGTCCTGAAATTTAACCAGAAACAGAGAAGAACATGAACATATTAACAACATGATATGCCTTAGTTAGCTGGTGATTTTATTATTTCTCATCACTTCCTGCTCGACAATCTACTGACATTACAAGGAGAAATAAGATATGATGAAAATCAGAACAAAACATACCAATCTCTAGTAAAGACCCATCCTCTTCCACAATCTGAAATATAAAATTCAAATAATTTAAATCACTTACTATGCCTTTCTGTCTTCAGAAGGAAAGTCTTTTAAAAGCCTTCTCTAAAAACCTACACAAACAACTGCACCTCCTACGTATTAACATCGTGGCACTCTCTTCATGTACCTAGTAAACCGTGTATATCACATTTTTTATGATAACTGCAGAAATTATCGCTTGCTCACTGGCTAATTTTTATTGTCAATAAGCGGACAGACACATGAATTTATCATTTATGCGATGCGTCAACGAACAAGAGCGGACAATTTGACAATTTGCTATCGTAAAAAACAAATTGATGTCAGTTTTTAATGCTGCAGTCCTGTTATTGACAATGAATTTCGTCATAACATTTTAAAAGTAGTCTGCGGATCCACTCGGCTATCGCTTCGTGGATCCATAGCTACTTTGACAATGTTACGACGAAATTTATGATCAATGACAGGACAGATGCATGAAAAACTGACGTCAATTTGTTAAATAGTATTTACCTGGAAATTCCGGAACCAAATTCTATTGTCTTCTATTGAAAAGGATAAAATATGATCTACAAATGGTTTACTCTTGGGATGAAAACAAGGAGTACTAAAAATCTGCAAATGAAAAAGAATTTCATCACATTAGGCAGATTGTTAGCCATCCACAAAGTCAGTGGAAATCGGATTTTTTTTAGTACAGGCTGTAGGAGAAAGAAATCAAGGGAGAAACGAATTTTCAGATTTAACAGAAAGTTTACACTTTTAAGTGATTAAAATTAAAGGTTGTTGTTAACAATTGAGACAAAAAGTGATTTTTGAGTCATATGCAGGTTCACATAATGTGAGTGAAAATAAGAGTGGATTCAATGATTAACACAAAACTATATCGTTTCAATAATTGAGTTATAATAAATATTTTAAAATAATACTTGTTAGTAATTTAGTTTGGTTTCACAAGACAAGTCCTTGTTCAAATACATTGGAAGAAAGTTGTTTTTTAGTTAACTATAATAGTCTTGCAAATACATTGTATACAATGTACCTGAATAAACATTTCTTTGAGGAGTGAGTTGTGAGGTGTTTCATCGAATAGCTGCAAGGGAAATAAATTCAGGTACAATTAGGATACTCCATGGTAAGTGTTGTAAGATTACTGGTTGTATATGAGCCAGTTTCAATTGTTTAAGGTGGCTCAAAACAGTTTCCAGCACTAAGATTTTGATGGGCAAAATAGCCACTCTTTATCACTTGATGCTACAATCATGATATCAAAAAACTGCCCAACTATTGGTGAACACATTGTTGTCCTTTTCATAACCTAATAGGTTACCATAGCAACAGTATGACCTGCTAAAAACACCCTTAATTACAGCTTTAGGGGCTTACATGTATAAATCAAAAATGGCAGGGTGAAATTTTTTTATATTATCAACATTTGATAAGCATGATTAGGCACAACTTCTGGCAAAGTTCAAAACAATTTTGTAGGTAGCGTTCAGAGCCACCTTAAATTTCCAAAAATATTGGAATATATTTTTTTTAAATTGGGCAAAATCGGCTTAGTCCAAGCACAGATTCAGAATTGATCTTTAACAGAACAAACATAAAATCCGAGTCTGTAGAACAGGTGCATGCACAAGTACAGAGCATGTCTGCTCACTAGATGGCTACATGTACTTCAGTGTGTCTGGTACACGTAATCATACAGCCGTACATGACGTAGTTCACAAATTTTATAACCATAGTTCGAGGTACAGTGTTAATGTTTGGCATAACACGCCAGATGTTTGTTTGACTTACCTTATCAAATGATAAAATAGGCCTTGATCCTTTTAAAGAATTTCCAGTTAATTTAAGTTCATCCATGGTGTGCACTAGATATCAAAAGTAAAGGTACAGTATGATGCATGTGTAATCTTTGGACTGGTAAGAATGCTGAACCATGCAGCAATAGTTTTTATGCACCAGATGGAGTGTGGAGTATCTCATTCTCACACAAATTCAAGAGCTGAAAATTAAAAAAAGCCTATGAATTGGTTTCTAAGGGTTAGCCTTGGAGAGACCAGATCACACAAGGCTAAAAAATTATTTTCACTTTAGTGGGATTTCAACCCAAGAGCTCCATGCTTCTAGCATCTCTGGTTTTAAAAAGGGAGTAAGGATTATTCAATTTCAAGAAATGTTTAAATGTTTAGCTGTTTACAATAATCAGATGGCCTGCCTAGTTTATATGGGTTATTGACCAAGTGAGGTCAAGATGGCTGGATATTGGCCAAGTTCTTTTTTGCATGTTTATGGACCGAGATGAAGTCAAGGTCCATATAAAACTCACAAAAAAAGAACAAGGCCAATACCCAGCCATCTTGACCGAACAAGCTCGGTCAATAAAGGATTTCTTGTATGACTTTCAGGGAAGTTTTTCTTGCAGGATACAGCGGGTAATCCAGAGCGGGCAAGATAGCTCCATTTTGTCCGCTCGGGGGTAGCCAATCACAGCGTGCAATTTGGTTCATCTCGCCTGCTCACGGAGCTAGCCATATAAGGGGACTTATGGCCATATTTTTCTTTTATTGCTAGTTATCCTTGCCATTAAATTGTAATAAATAAATACATGCAAGATTAATGTTGCTACTGACTGAACTGTAAGGTCAGATGGGACTTGTAGTTGTTGGTTTTTACTGTCGTACTTGTAATTCTTAGGAAAGTAGGTGCAAATGGTATAATCACAAGGAATGGTTACATGCAGCTGTGTTGCACTAATATTATAGTACACAAATACATACATGTAAAGTCACCAAATTCTGAAAACTCTGTTTATGATTTTCAAAGAGTAAAATTAATAAAAGCATCAATTTCTTTCTAAGTATCTATTTAGCTCTTGACAAAGTCTGTTTGTTTGTCAGCAGTAGTACTTTTGTAGCACTTTTGACACTCCTCTCACTCCAGATGAAAGGGGTAAAAATTGTAAAAAAATATGCACATTTAACAAAATCATAACAAAAGGCAGTTTTTGTTGTTTTTATTTATGTGCACAGTTATTTTACTCACCATTTTCCACTAAAAATTTAGCAGATGGACCATGTGGTGTACAAGAAAACCTGAAAGATGAAGTTCAAAAATCAGATTTACATGTCATCACTGAGTCATGAGTAATATTCTTGTGTTTCTTCATACAGTCCCAGGGATTGAAAAAACTTGACTTCAATCTTGCATTTGGGCTAGCAGCTCTGAAATTTTACCCTGGGCCTGAAGTGACTGACTTGGTTTTTTACATGTACATGTAGAAGAAACCATTACTAATGAAAACAACTCATGTGAGCACATTTACCAGTAAATTTTGAGAGTTCACACGCCCTGTTAATGCACGAATTTTCCCATGCTTTGCCCAAACTACAGTAGATTTTTCTTTTTCTAGATTCAGCATTTAAAGAATAGAGGCACTGAATAGTCCTCAAAAACATGGGTCTTAAAATTTTCATCAGATTTCACAGATATCACAGTCTTTATTCTTTCATAAGATTGTCTCACAGTCTCTATTTTTTTCAAGGCCAAGAAAGTCTAAAAGTAACAATTTGTTTGCTTGTTCATATTTACAGCTGTAGGCTTAAATGACTCTGATGAACGTCTTTGAAACTAAACGTCTCAACCTCACATTTAAACACTGTCTTTGAAGTCCTGGTCTTGCAATTAAAAATGTCAAATGTCTCAGACTTGCAAAGAAAAACACTAGTTGCTTTCTTGCAAAGACTCACATTTACCATTCACCAGTGTCCCTGATGAATCACACCCCAAACAGTTCTACAGAATGTCACACATAAAAATACAACTTACCACATAAACAGATCTTGCCCTTTCCTCATTTCAAAGAAGACACACTTATTACAATTTTTCATTTCACAGACCTACAAGTTAAGTAAAAGTACTTAAGGTTACACTTTTTTTATCCATGAATCTTGCGAATTAAAGGGCTGGGTGCAAAACCACACTAAGTGATGATCTTAAGAGTTTTTATTTTTTCGGCAAAAGCACCTAAAATTTTGCATGCCGTTTTCACTTGAATAGAAGAACATAACCCTGTATTTTTTTTTGCTCTTCGTTTTCGAAATATTACGTATGCAAAAACTTGAATTTGACTGTTGTCACGTCAGCATGTGACTGCAAAGACGGTAATTTCACTTCAAATCCTGCAAGATATTGATCTTTTGCAACGTGCAACCTTAAAAAAATGTTGATTTCAGGTAAAAACCATTAAAATTTTGATTTCATGTGAACGTGCCACTGCAAAGACATTAATGTAACTCAGATTACAGCCAAATGTTAATTTTACGCAATGCGCAAGCTTAGACAGTGTTGATTTCAGGTCATTTACCCACAGTTAAAATTTTGATTTCACATCATCAGCGTTCAGGTTTAGGGTTTTTGCTTAGGGTTGGCGTTAGTGCTAGCGGTTATGGGTTGAGGTTAGAGTTAACGTTCAGGGTTAGGGTTATTGCTTAGGGTTAGGACTAGCGCTCAGGGTTAGGGTTATTGCTTAGGGTTAGCGCTAGCGCTAGTGGTTATGGGTGGAAGTTAGAGATAACGTTGCGGTTATGGGTCGAAGTTAGAGTTAACGTTCAGGGTTAGGGGTATTGCTTAGAGGTAGGGCTAGTACTCAGGGTTAGGGTTTTTGCCTAGGGTTAGCGCTAGCGTTAACGGTTACAAGTTGAGGTTAGAGTTAACGTTCAGGGTTAGGGTTATTGCTTAGAGTTAGGGCTAGTGCTCAGGGTTAGGGTTATTGCTTAGGGTTAGAAAACAACAAAATGCTAACTTCCTGCGACATATAAGCTCAAAAATGTAGGGCTGACAGATTAATGCAACCTGGATCACAGATCTACATGTATGTTTCAATTGATCCGGTCTTGTTAGCCATTATTATGTTGAAATAAAAAAGGAAAAACCAAGCTCTGAAATTAGTTTAAGTGCGAGTTAATAAATTTTGCCGGTCTTGTCTTGTCTTGTCCTGCAGAACGTGATCGTAATGCATGCCGGGAAGGTTCTTTTACACCTCGTGTGTGGGTTAACATGGCCAAAGATACAAGACAAATTTTATAAGTCTAAAAGCAGTTCTCACTTTCCAAACTTTGATGCTAGCAACACTTGGCAAATGGGCCACAACTCACGACAAGGTTTTTTTTCTTGGGCTAGAACTGCTCTTGGACTTTGCTGCCTGTAGCGACCTGACTACAAACGCTGATAAGTGGACTATCAGTTGCGTTGGAAGTTACAGAACACATTTTGCTTCTTTAAAACATGCTGATGAGGGCTTATCAAGGCTTTATGATGCCTTTTTTGCCTTCTTTAAAACATGTTGGTAAGGGTTTATCAAGGCTTTATGATGCCTTTCAACCACCGGGAAGGCAACAAGGTACTAAAAACAATGCTTAAGGTATTAGTCGAAAGAGCAGTGATGCATCACTTCTCTGATCGATCTTTGCTTTGATGCTCCATCGAAATTCACGTGTTGTGTCTCACGTCACAATGACCTGTAGAAAAAACTCTCTCCAGTCCAGCTCCAGTCGGAATTTTTTAAAAAGATATCTTGATTTTTGAAAGAAGTAAAGAAAAAGAACAAAAAAATGAGCAACCTTGTATCAAGCCGGTGTCACGGTGTCACGGCAAAACAAATTCGAATCTGGCCTGTCCAGCCAGCGCCTTGCGCTATCGAAGCAGTAGTAAGAGCTTTAGGTATTGTAGTGACTTCATCCTTTATTGAAACAAAAGGTTTCTTTTGTTTTTCGTTTAACAATAGATCTCCAAAATATGCCGCTTGGAAAACTGAGGGTTGTTTACATATGAAGACGCTAGTGATAAAAGGGGATAAGTGACGTTTTTGGTTGTTTCTGTTACTCTCGCTCCAAATTAGCTGAATTTTTGCATGCGGCCTTCATTTCAGTTGAAAAACAATGCCCCGTAATTTTTTTCGCTGGCTTGCTCTTCGTTTTCGAGAAATAACGTATGCAAAAATGGCATGCCACTAGGAAAAAACAGGTGGATTTGTGCATCAACTAAAATTACGCGATGTCTCGAAAATGAAGCAAAACTTTAGCGGAAAAACTACGGGACATTGCTTACTACCAGTTTTGAGCTGCTGTTAACGGCCAACTTTTCTCCGTGTTGTTTCACGCTTTAAAACATTCAACAGATTACTGGTAAAAACCGTTAAAACTTTGATTTCAGGTTAACGTGCGACCACAAAGACGTTAACTTCACTCAAATTACAGCCAACGGTTTACTTCACGCAATGTGCAAGCTAGACACTCTTGATATCAGGTCATTTACTGACAGTTAGAATTTTGATTTCACATTATCACGCCACCGCAAGGACTTTGATTTCACTTAGAGAACAGCGAGAAGTTCATTTCACAACAAGTAAGCCCAATTGAAAGCCCGCGTGCAAGAACGTCCCCTAGATGTTTTGCTAAAAAACCAGGTCCAAACTTCGCAGCTGACTTTAACCCTTAGGGTTAAGAGTTCCCAATCTTATTAGAGTTAGGTTCAGGGTTACCGCTCGAAACTAGGGTTAGCATTGAAGATTAGGC
>JAEMPF020023657.1:0-12317 GCA_022496165.2 Catalaphyllia jardinei | reverse complement strand
CCAGTTGCTCCATTTCCGAAAGACCATTCAAAAGCATTGAGAGAGAGGTCCATTTTCTTCAGCATGGATTGCGACTTTTGGTTTCGGAAAGGTAATATAATCATTTATATTAGCAATTAGAGCATTAAAATCTGCACTGTCTGTTTTGTTTCTCTCGAGTGAATCTATTGTATTAGATAGGGTTGTTATGTCTGAAGCATTTCCTTTCAGATTTATAGCTGTGTTAAAATCTGTTAAGTTAACTTTACCCGCTAATTGATTATCAACATAGCTCTTTTCAGCTTTATTGTTTTGATGCACAATCAAAGTGTTATTTATAATCTTCAGATCGCTCGCTTCTAACTTATCTCCTAAGGCTGTCTGGACTTCTGCTTTATTGGCTTTTTTAGCTAACTCATTGTTTACATATGTAGTTCCGGCTTTATTTTTTAATAAATCCGTGACGAATTTTTTAGTGGTCGCGTCACTGTTATCAACTGGAGCGGATACATTAGTTAACCTCCGGTTTTTAATATGGTAATGCTGGTCGGCTGTAAGAGAGAAACCAATACCTCTATCTCCCTTTTCACCCTTAACTGCTTTACCTCTATTTTTTGTTCTCCATTAGTGAAACCCATATATTATAACTATAAATAATATTCTTAAATTATTGTTCTTTTACTCCTTTCATATTCAATGATATCTAAATAAGCCTCACTATCTGTATCATATATATTTTTTGTTATTAAAGCTCTATTAATAGTAAAAGGAGAATCTGATACATATATTATATCAAATTCATGATATGAACTCTTTGCAAGTGGATGAGGCACAGTTATGTTATTAGTTAGACCACTAAATATAAATTTTAAAACTGCGTCTGTAATTGTTAGCCAAAAATATATTTTTTTTTCCTTTAGCTGAATTTGGTATATTAACACTTTTTAAACTTGGCTCATTAATCAAGGGGTTTTTTGAAACTACTACTATATCTTTGCTAATAAATATATATATTGGACAAATATTAGAAAAACTAAACCAATTTAATTTTATTATCATGTTATTACTAGTATTACTTTTATGTTGAAACGTTAAATAAAAAGTAACATCTCCCCTATTGGCACCACTTGTCTTATATGTATAATTATTTTGAGATCTACCTTCAATAGAATCAGGAAAATAAATAGCTTTTATTAACAGTAATTTTGAATCACTTCTTATTAAATTTCTATATATATCTTTAATTAAATTACCCTTTTTGTCTAATTGCGTTTGTAGATCAGAATGGACTGTCCCTATAGAACTCTGCAAATTTGCGACTGAAGTTTGGAAAGAATTTTTAAAATCATTTAACTGTTTAAAATTGATAGCATCACTATCTTCATTTCCTTCTGGGAGGTTTTTAATTTTTTTATTATTCATGTCAATAGGAGCTTCAAAATTAACCACATCATTATCGAAGTAATACAATCGGTCCCAGAGATGAATCGAAACATCATTCTGATAACCTCTAACACCATAGACTACCACATAAATATCTGTTTTAGGGTCTGACCTACCTTTAAGACGAATATCAATATCTAAATCATCAAAACTAGGATTGATAATACCCTTATGGAAATGTATCACACTTCTTGTGTTATTATTTACTATTTTGCTATTAATTTTACTGACATAGATAGAGCCACTAGAAGCATTAATTTCATCAACAGAGAGTCCATCACTAATATACATTTCATAAACTATAGTATAAGTACCGACCGGTAAATAAACTACATCAATACTTAGTCGAGTACTATAATAACCTAGACTTGAGTCATAGTCAATTTGAAAATGGTATGTTTTTTGATTTATACGGTGATAGTCTTTATTTATGGGTCCAATTTTATGAATATCACTATCATCCTCTTTGAAAAGGTCATCATCCATTACTTTTTTAAAGACGTTTTCTTTGTCAATAGACTCAATTGCGCTCTCTTCAGAGCTTTGTATTGCAGCATCAACATAAGCTTTATCAACATCAGGTGTTGGCACTTTTGCTATTTCTGAATCAATATAATTTTTATTTACTAAATCTCCATTATCAACATAACTTTTATTTTCCGCATCTCTCCCATCTGTTGGGTCTGCTATTCCCTTTACCTTTTTATTTACTATCTGACCGGTATTGGGGCCACTCTGCACAGTGTATTGGAAATTAAGGTCACCAGTCATATTATCGCCTTTTACGAATACTCTATTAAAAATTAATGTTTTAAGATATGCTCTCTCTTTTTCAAAAAAATCAAAGTTAACTGCACTCTTTAATATTTCTTCCCTATTATCAGGGTCACCATCTCTCTCAATAATTGTGGCGAGATTATCTATGTATTTATTACCCATATTTAAATTACCACTCATCGCTCTCGAACCATCTAATTTTAATAAATCTGAAGTATCTGCCGAAGGAATCTTAGCAATTTCTCTATCTACATATACTTTACTAACAGGATCATTATCAGTAAATAAATTATCAGAATATGGCGCTGTGTTTTGTATTTTTCTCTGCTTTAGATCAAAACCCTCAGTTCCATCAACATTGCTCCTTAACTTAATAAAATTTTCATAGAGATATTCTTTATTTACTGCGCTATATAAATCTTTTCTCTTAACGGCTAATGAGTCAGTATCTATGTGATCATCTACGTTTTTTATTTGAAGAATATGGTGTGTATCCATTTGGAGATCCCCAGTCATCCGTCTACTACCATCTAAAAGTAGTATATCTGATGGGATTTTAGCAATTTCACTATCAACATACTTTTTATTTGCTGCCTCATCATCATCATTTGGTTCTGGCAAACCTTCAATTCTATTATTATTCATATTAATATTCTCAAACTGAAATATTTCATGATTACTGCTTACTGACTCAATGTTAAATATATCATGATTAAAATCAAGGCCTATTGAGCCCTTTACTACTCTCTTATAGAACGCAAAATTAACTGTGTTTGAACTCGAGTATTGCCCATAGAAATATATTCTAAAATTAATGTCACCAGCATTTCCATTACTCCTGAATCTAATATATGCTCTATGGGCTTTTGACTCCTCTCTACTTGTGTCAAATGTTAAGAGACTATATCCGCCCCCCGCACTTACATTAAATACTTTCACATCATTACTTATAAAGTCAATACGATAAAGAAATATCTCAAATATTACTGTAAAAACCCCCCTCTCTAACTTGTCATTTGTCATGACCAATTCAACCCAAGCATTTCCCCCAAAAGCAGAATCAGAGCCTGTTTTTCTTGTGTAGTAATAGTCTCTATGTTGTGTGTGACCTGGCGGTGTTAGAAAATTTAGTGGATTTAGTATTGACCCGTTCTTATAAACTTTAAAACTCGGCTGTAAATAATAATTTACACTATGGGTATCGCCTGAACCATCAATATATTTTTTTGTGGCAGCATCGCTATCATCTACCGGCTCAGCTAAATTAACTATTTTATGGGTCTTTAAGTCTAAATCACTCTCGAAATCCTTATCTAATTTAAGGCCTAAATTATCATCAGTATATTTTTTAGTAGATGCATCATTTTCATGGGAGGGTGCTCCTACATCTGTTAATCTCTTTCCATCAATATCAAAATTACCATCATCTGCAAGATGAAAACCAATTCCAGGAAGACCTCTATCTCCTCTTCCTCCCTTTTGGCCTTTGCCTTCATTTTGTTCTAATAATCCATTACTATATCCCATATATATAGTAATAGATCTTTAAGTTTTAAAATTAATGCATTTATGAAGAGCTTTGAGAATCATCAGGAGAGGATTGCGAGAGAGTAGATTGTGAATCATCAAAAGTAGATTGTGAAGATTGAGATTCAGAAAAAGAAGATTGTGAAGATTGAGAAGGTGAGTAGTCACTATCTTCTGAGTCAGTACTTTCTAAACTAGCGTTAAGGAGAAAATTTTTGTAATCAGACATATATAAATTAAATATAAAATTTTTTTTAGATATTTTCGTTAAAATTTTTCCTAATACTCTTATTTATCTTGTCAATATATGCAAAGCTGTAAGGTTGAGAAGTTGCCTTAAGGAATTTAGCTTTTGGAATATTAACTTCTCTGCACATTCTAGCGGTTTCTGCTGCAGAGGGTGAGTCAAAGATACAGATGTGAGAGCAATTAAGACGGATATCTTTTGGAGTGAGATAATAAGATTGAGAGAGATAGATAACACTACAACCTTTATGACGACCGCCAATAAAGTATTCAATGAGAGGCTTTTGATTCTTTTCACATAAGAAGTCATCAAATATGACTATTTTTTGGTTATCTCCATCTAATTCAGATAAGGGAATTATTTCGTCATTAGAGGCTTGGATAACATCATAACCTACCTCATCGGAGATAGGTTGGAATTTCTCCATTAATTTTTGATACTTAGATTGTTCTAGATTTTTTGAGAAGAGGTAAATCTTATCAAAGTAGAGAAGGTTGTAGAGCATATTCATAAGGGTATTTGTTTTACCACAACCACTAGGCCCACATATAAGCATTCGGAAAGTGCTTGAAGGCATAAAGGGTTTTATCCTCTTATATTCCTTCTTAGAGTTTGATGCTGAGTCATAGTTTGGAATTTTCATCTATAATTTATACCTATATATTCTTTTTCAATTAGTGGAATACTCTAATATAATCTTATATTGTATGATTTATAAAAATATAAATTATGTTAATATATGAGTCTATCAAAATGGAAAGAATTAGCTGCCAAAAGGACTAATACAGGAAGGGCAAAGAGAGGTCTCTTTGATGAAATAACAGAAGAGAGGATAAAGAGTAAAAGCACGGATCAAAGGATTGCAAAGACTTTTAGGTTAGATAAGCTTGATCAAATAGCTGAACAGACTAAACCTCGGAAGAGAGTGCGAGTTCAGGTACCCAGAGCGAATAGAGAGGGTGGTATTGATTATGCACCCGAAGTAGATCCCTATGAAGATATGGATGTGGAGGGATTGTTAAATCTAGAAGATTATGTAGCACCTCAAGCTGAAAAACAAATAGCTAAGATACCCGGAAAACCACCCCAATATGAAATGGATCCAAATCTTTGGCAAATTCCTGATGATCCCCCTCCAGAATATGAACTGCCTCCAGCATATGAAGATCCCCTACCAATTGAAGGGACTCCTGAGGAAGAGGAAGAAGAAGAGGAATATGATGAAGAAATAAAAGGGGGTTTAGAAGCTGATAAGATTTTAGACGAATTAGATTTACCAAATTATAGTGATGTAAATGCGAGATTATCTCAACCAGATATGACAAGTACAAAGAGCAGAAATTATTTAAATAAGGTTGTAAAAGACGCGGAGACTCGGAGAAGACAAGTAATTGCTCTTAAATCATCAGCAACAAAAAAATTTAATAAAGGGGAAATAAGCGCAGAACAGAGAGATATTACTCATAAGAGATCTGACAAATTACGCGGGGAGCTTAATGACTATATTAAAATATATAAATTCAAAAGTAAAACATATAAGGGTTATGGGGCCCCGGGAGGGCCTACTAAAAAAGGAGGAGGAGCCTATTTCTTCCATAATCCAAAAGAAATGCTAGATAAGTTGACTCTCATTATTGCAGAAATGGGTGCTGGGAATACAAGCCTAGATATGAGAAATATGGGTGTAACTATACTTGATGCACTTTACCATGCCGGACATATGAATAAAAGCCAATATCAAAAATTAATTAAAAAATATTTCCGAATTTAAATATAAATGGAGAGAGAAATAACGCTAAGTAGTTTTGCTGTAAAAATGAACCAGGAAATCGACCAGGTGATTTTACTACACGGTTTACACCAACAATAATGCTAGATTCAGACTCAACCTACTATATTGGTTTTAACAGAATTATCTCAATGTTTTTTTCATGGACAAATGTCAATGCTGGATATAATAATCAGATAATATCATATAGTAAAGATAATGGTAAGACTTGGACAGATATTGATTTTACTCAAGGCGTTTGGACATATAGAGATTTAGACAATTATATTAGGTCTGAAACAAAAACCATAGATGGAGATGGAAATGAAGACTACCCTATTACACTAACTTTTGATGATCCAACTTTCCGGGTTATTATAACTTTAGATACGGACTATCAGCTTGACCTAACTAAATCTGATTTTAATGAACTTATTGGGTATGATAAAAAGATTCTAAAAGATGAGCTGAATATAGGGCAGAGAGCACCAAATCTCACAGAGGATACTGATGTCTTACATATTCATTGCGATTTAACTAGTACTTCATTAGTTGATGGTCAAGAATCAGATATTATTTACAGTTTTGGCACTGCAACTTTAAGAGCATCTTATGGTTTTACTCTTGAGCCTAGACGTATTGTTTATAACCCATTAAATAAAACAAGTATTTCAAGTATCCGCATATATATAACTGATGGATTAAGGAGACCAGTCTATTTAAATAATGCGGATACTGCGTTTTCACTGATATTAAAAAAAATAAAGCAATAATAATTATATGAAATCGAGAGAATTCAGAAAGATGTATCATCCATCTCTAGGGAGATATGTTTATGTTCACAGAGGAAATGGCCTTATAGTTGATAATATTATGAAGCCACTCGGTGCAGCTGCTAGTGCAGTTGGAAATGCAGTTGGTACAGCTGTTGCAAAAGCAATAGGAAGAAAAGCCTCAAAGGGGGCAAAGGTGGCAAAAGATATTGCAGAGCGGTCAGGAGATGTTATAAGAGATAGATTATCTGGAAAGAAGGAGAGAAAGAGAGTGACAAAGACAAAGCCAACTGCTCAAATGACCCAACAGGAAGTTAACACGTTAATTAACAATCTTATAGCGCAATCTTAAAAAAATAAAATAAATAAAAATATATATGTCATTCAGATCGTCAGAAAACGTCCAGAGAAATGAAGAAGTCCGATTTTTACTAGAGAGTAATATAAGAGCTCCAGCAAATGGCACGGAGCAACAGAAGAATGGTTATAAATTCGTTATAAATGACCGAAGTTCTTTTTATGATTGGTATAATGCCTATTTTGAAGTAACATTCCATCTTGATCTTAAAGCAGATGGTGGAGATAATGCCGACACCAGAACCACATTCTTATGTGGTTCACATTCTATTATCAGGCATCTTGTTATAAAGAGTGCTGGTAAAATTATCTATGATACTGATAATCTACATCTGGTTACTTTTGCAAAAAATCTATTAGAATATTCAGATGACTATGCTCGAAGTGTAGCAAAAAATAGTTTTTGGTATCTAGATACTGCTGAATCATCAGTTGCTGCAACTAACCCTAATTTAGAAGCGAGACGAGCATTAACAGCAGAAAATAAGAAGGTTAATGTTAGTATTCCACTAAATAGATACTCTTTTTTTGAAGAATTAGAGGGACGAATGCTACCACCAATGCAACTTGAATTTGAAATAGACTTAAATCCTGATGCTGAAATGCTTTATGGTGCTGTTGATACAACCAGATTAGTAATTGATAATTTTTACTTATGGGTTCCCAGACTACAGCCTAAAGATGCCTTAATGACCAAATTTGTCTCTGATTTTCAGAAACCAAGCAAGTGGAAATACTTAAGAGAAATGTATCAAAGGTCAGACCTAACGAATACCTCAGGTGATTTCCGAATATCTGCCTCTATTGACCGAGTCCGTTGTGTTTGTCTACTTACAGAGAGCTAAGAATAATACTATGACTGCAAATCCATATATATTTGATACATTTAAACTTAATGCAGGTAATGCTAATAGTACTCTAACTAGCTGCAGACTTGAATATGGTGATGGAGTGTTCTATCCTGAAAGGGACTTTGACCATGAGAGTAAAAGCAGAATATTCTCTGCGCTAATGGGTTATTCATGGAAAAAGAATGATTATAATACTGGAACTCAACTTAACATCGCTAATTTCACATCTTTCTATCCTCTAATCTTCTTTGACCTAAGTTACCAAGCTGAGGGAGTCTCAAGGGATCCAAGGCAGCTTATACTTAAATACATGATTAACACTAATAATGGTGACAGGTTCAGGGTTCATGCCATTGTCCTATATGAGAAGGATGTTGTTGTTGATAAAGTAGGAGATCAGCTTGTTATTGTATAAGTTGGCGCTCAGGTCGAAAATAAGTGTGTGAATGAAATTTTTAATTAGAAAAAAAAATATTTATATAGTATATAGAATGAAAAACGAAAGAAAAAAAAGTGAGTTTGAAATCGTTAATTTTAATGATATTGATGTAAATGAGATTACTTTTGGAAAACCAAAAGAAAACAAACATAGTGGGAGTCAAATACCAATTCTATATAAAGGCCGGACTATGTATGTCAGATATGAAGGTATTTCACCTTTTGGTGTCAAGGAAGATTATGATAAGGATGATAATCATCTTGGCACAAGTATGCAGATTAATTTAGAAGGTGATTATTTGAAAAAGGCAAAAGAGTTAGACCTTTTCTTTATTGACTCTTTTTTTGGGCATAAATGGTCACTAGCTAAAAATATTCCAAAGAGCAATATTGAAGGTTATGATGAGCATGGTATGGATGGAAAAGAATTTGCAAGAAATCTTATAAAGTAAATGCCCTCACAAAAGAGAGAGAGTATAATGATTACCCATCAAAGATGGAATTTGCTTTATTTTATAAAAATGATAGACTGCAGACAACCTTTTTCCATTGGGATAAGACAAAAGTAGAAGGTTATAATGACATTGGGCCAAGGTCAGAGGTTATAAGTTTATTGCGGCATGGTTTTCACTATGTCGCGGGACATTTGGATTAACTCTAAAGCCAAAACTAATGCAAGTTATGTCTAAACCAGAGCAGTCTGTATTTAATGAGTGCCTTTTGGAAAGTGATGAGGCAGAAGGGGTTATCTCGCTAAACCCAGAAGATTGTTTTGACCTTAGTGATTAGTTTTTTTGTTTTTTTTTCCTGTCATAACAAAAATTATGAGTTAAAAAAATTTAATTCATAATTAATATAATGAGCAGTAAAACTGAATTACACCCAATAAATGTTAATCTTTCAGACGGCCAACTCCGAAAACTCAGGAGCGCCTACAGAAATAGAGAAGAAATAGGTATAAGATTAAAGAACGGAGCTTTAACTGGGAGTCACACTCTTCTCGTGCCTCAAGCTGTAGTCAATAGAGTAGAGAAGGCAAAAGCCCGTGGTACTGGGGCTCTCGTTAAGATTACAAAGACAAATATCAGAAAGCAATCTGGATCAGGTATTTTCTCCTCTCTCCTGCCTATCTTAAGAAATTATGGCCCAACTCTCGCTAAAACAGCTGGTTTAGCTTCTCTTGCTGGTTTAGCTAGTGAGGGAACCAGACAGATTGTTAAAAAAATAACTGGTGGGACAGTTTTCCAGGTTCCCAATAATGCGCTTTATAGACTTGCAGAAATGAGTGATTTACTCACACAGTCTCAGATCAGAGATTTAGCTGATGCTTATAACAATAATAGTGATATGAAATTTAAAATCACCCAGAAGCAAGTTGGTAATGGTATTGGAACTATATTAGCCTCTATTGGAATACCACTTATCTTAGATATGTTTCGTGGAAAGGGCGTTGCCTCGGGTGGTGGGGGTCCCCAAATAGGTTTGCCACCTGTGCCACCACCATTCTTTGGTACTTGGGGTGAGGGTGGTCCAAGAATGGGTTCTATTCCTAGAAGTAAAGGCGGAGGTAAAAAAAAAGTCCAAAAAGCCAATCTAGGTAAAAGAAACAAAAAGCTCCAATTCAAGGGGACAGTCCCAATGAGTAATTTTGATCTCCTAGAATGGTGCGAATATTTAGGTATACCTATCCGAGATGTATTGAGTAGAGACGTCTCTGTGCCTCATAATCATAAATTAGGTCTTTTTATCTATAATTTAGAGCCATCTTACATGAGCGGCTCTCATTGGGTTGCAACTTATGTCCGAGATGGAGTTATTAATTATTTTGATAGCATTGGTATGCCTCCCTTTCAGAGAATAGTAGATCATGCTAAGATGAAAAATTTAACTCTTTTGCATCAAAACATGCAAATTCAAAACTTATATACTACAACATGCGGGTATTTCTGCCTATACTTTCTCCGTGAGATGCACCGTGGCACTGATTATTGGGATTTACTCTCTCCTTTCCGTAAAGATACAAAATATAATGAGAAATTTATTGCAAACTATTTTCACAATCTCTCTTAAGCCTCTTCTTACTTTCTATTAGGTCTTTTGTCTTATCTCGATTATATTTTATTGAGCTTGTGTCTCTTCATAAACAAAGCCGATACTTAGGTATAACCTCCTATAGCGTCAGTAATCCTTTTCTAACTTCTCTATTTCACGTCCTAAATCTAAAAATAAATTATAGTTAGCTATTTTCTCTTCCATTATGTAAAGATTAAATTATTATTTTTTAATATATAATGAGTGATATTTTTCAACCACACCCTATTTTCAATACATATGAATCAAATAGTGAAGGAATAGTAAGAAACATTAAAAAGAAGCGAGATATTGGTACTTTAGATAGAAATGGTTACCTTGGGATAAATATGCGGTTTAATGGAGATCACATACATCATAGAAAACATAGATTTATCTATGAATGTTTTAATGGGGTAATTGAGGATAAAAAGCTTGTTATTGACCATATAAATAGTAATAGAAGTGATAATAGGCTAGAAAATTTACAATTAATAACCCAAAGTGAAAACCTAAAGAAGAGAAATATTGATTACCGAAACAATAAACCTATTTCTGTCCGAGCTACTAAAGAAAACTCTGACGTTTCATTTGATTATAGCAGCATGAGTAAATGTGGAAAAGATTTAGGTATTGTAAGAGCATCAGTATCTAGAGTATTAAATGGTCTACAAAAGACTGCAACCAGCAAAATAGATGGTGATAAATATTATTTCCAGAAAATATAAGGAGTTAAAATATTATTCTCATTACTATTATATATGAAATCTTTTTGTGTTAAACAGAAAAAACAGACTGAGTGCGTTCCAGGTAGTGAGAGGAGAGTTGTCACTAAAAATGGTAGAAATGCTATTAGATGTAAATGCGCTGAATGTGGTATTACAAAGTTTCGCTTCATTAGCGGAACCAGTGGTGGAAAGAAAAAAAAGGGAAAGGGTCTATTATTAGGTCCAAATAGCCCGTTTAATAAAATACCACTCTTAGGCGCAATTTTATAATTAAAGATATTTTCTCACCCTAATTTATATATGCAAATATTTTGTGTCAAAGAGAGAAAACATACTGGTAATGTCCTTGGTTCAGAAGAATATTCAATGTCATCTAATAACAGACATGGTGTCCGAGTAAAATGCACAGAGTGTGGTAGTAATAAGTTTAAGTTTCTATCTAAAGGTGAAATAAATGATTTAAGAGAACAATATGGATCAGGTTTTGATGAAGCCATTATTAAAGGTTTAACAGCAGGAGCTAAAGGATTATTCAATTTAGGTAGAAAAGGTGCTGCTGAAGCAATTAAGTCTGACACAGTTAAGGCTAAATTAAGACAAAGTGGTAGAAAGTATTTAGATCAGGCTATTGATTCATTTACTGATGATGTTTCAAAAAAAAAATAGCTGGAAAAGGCGTAGATGTTCACAAAGCTATTGGTAAGCTTCCAAAACCTAAAGGTGGTTGGACTATCCCAGGTCATAAGTATACTGGGCCATATAATGATTTAGATAAACAACTCAAATTTGATAAAGATACTGGTAAAATATTAGAGATATATGATAAACCAACAGGAAAGACTGATGCAATTGCAATGCAGCATGATGTTGATTATAGCGTTTGTGGTGATGATAAGGTTTGTAAACATAAGGCTGACCGAAAAATGGTTCAAGCTCTTGATGCAGTTCCATGGAATGAGAGACAATGGGGCCATTGGATGGCTAGAAATATGATCGATAAAAAAAAGAAAGCTTGGTTTGGGTGGCGCTCAATCACCGCGCCCGGGCTATAACGGTAAAAAAAAACGACCAAAATTTAAAGTGGAGAGAAAAATTAGCAGATGAGTTACATAAACCTATAAGACGTAATTTCAATAAGAGAAGAGTTATAGTTCACAATGTTGACCAAATTTGGTGTTCTGATTTAGTAGATATGCAAAAGCTTAGTAAATGGAATAAAGGTTTTAAATATCTTCTTATGGTCTTAGACCTTTTTAGTAAATATGGTTGGATTCTACCTTTAAAGAGTAAATCTGGTTTAGAAGTATCTAAAGCTTTCGAAACCATTTTACAAAAGGCAAAGCCAAAAAAGTTATGGGT
>JAEMPF020023656.1:7500-12318 GCA_022496165.2 Catalaphyllia jardinei | reverse complement strand
CTGTGATTGGTGGTTTTCGATCCGTATTTTTTTTAGCTGAGAAACCTTTACCCATGAAAGCAACCTGTACCGTTGTAAATTTCCCTAATTTGCTCACACCTTTAGTTTAATTCGGTAGCTTGGTTTTTTAACAGACGGAATCAAGTGACTAGTGTTAGTTTGTGATAAAAAAAGCTTTTTCAGAGAGATGCAAAAGGAAAATTGAAGATTTCTCGTAGAAGAAAGGGCCAGTGATTTGTGAAACATAAACATAAAACATGACACGTGCATTTTACTCCACGTGGGTAAAACCAGTTTGCTGTGTTTCTAAAATAAGCTCTGACTGCGGATGTCAATCAAAGGAATTTGGCGTCGGCATGGAGGTGAGGTTATTATCCGTTGGTACCAGAGGGTTTTTCCTCGCCACTTCGCGACTCGCCTACGCGGCTTCGCCGCTCAATTCTGTCGCCCCCAACATCACGATATTGCCCGCGGAACCGCAGACTATGTCGTAAGCCATTAATTATATGCATAGTGTACTCCTGGGGGTACAACTTGTGGTTTGGAAATACCCAATGAAAGGAAGAATTCAGTTTGTACCACTTACTCAAAGTGGTTTATCAGCATTTGAAACACATTTCTCCGACACATGACATAACAAGACTACAGAGATCTATTTGAGAACATTTAAAGTATTGGAAGGCCAATGAGCTTCTCTCATTTTTGCTTTGTTACGGTCTTCCTGTACTATACGGTTTTTTGCCTGATAAATATTTTGAACACTACTTTTACTTTGTGCGAGCGATCTACCTCCCATTGCAAGACACCATTTCAGAAGCACAACTTACCACAGCAGAACGACTTCTGCAGCAATTTTGTTGCACTTTTTCAAACCTTTCCTTTTTTCAAACCCTTCGTAGCTAGTAAGAATGGATGTAAACCAGAACAAGGCCCCACATTTTGGTGCCATTTATAATTAATTGATTTCCTAGTTTTGCATTGCAAATTCCAACTGTGCACGATTTTTGCGTCATCAGCGCCCGCACATGAGCGCACGCGCGCGTGTACAAAACGTAAGAGATTTCCCTCAAACTAAGCTCGATAGAAAGATAAATGCTCCTTTTCTCTTAAAGAAGCACGGTGACCCCACTTTTTATTTTACAAATTCAATGAGAACAATATCCCCAATAACTAAGAAAAAAATTGGCAAAAATCTATGGCTACTTTTCGGCAAATGAAATAAATGCTACAGATAGAGACGTACCCGGCCCAACAGAGCAAGTCCAAATTATGTTTCCTTTAAAGGATAGAAATATTAATATATAATGTAGGGTATTTTAGGACATTTTTTCTGGGACGAAGATGGATAAACAATCAAAGAAAGTCGAACTCTGTGCGATATGACACGCTGAATTGGAAAATAATCGCGCTTATTTGTTGCGCACAGAGATTACGAAAAGTCACCTTAATAACAGTATTTGTCAGCGTTGCGGCGTGAAAAAAAGCACGGTGACCCCCTCTTTTTATTACGTTTTTAATATCTCCCTGTCTTGTAACAACAACATACCAAGTTTCATCGGAAATCTATGGTGGGTTCTTTTACTTGGGAATCACCTTAATTTCTCTTATGTATACTCAGATAACTGTTTATGCTGCTGATTGGAACATAGATCTAAATCCTTGGCATTCACACCCAAGTCAAGTTTACACATGGAACACTGACTGATCTATCAAATAATAAGAGGAAGAATAATGTGTACACAAACAAGGGTGTGTATGCCAATCACTCAGTTCATGGTGCATTGAAGAAATCTCTATTCAGAGTGGATTCATCGGTTGCTTTGATACACCACTATCCAATTGATCAGTGAAGGACATCCCAAGGAAATTAAAAACACCTGTAAAGGTCAACAATTAACGTTGAGGCTTAAAGGGCATCTCAACTACCTGGACAACTGTTTGTGTTGCATGACTGGGACTGGGTCTCCTTTCCTTTGCAATAGCCACAAAATTGGACAGGATAGGTGGTACATGATCGTCGTCGAATTTGAGATCCACCACCACATGTCACAGGGCAACTGTTCCACGCTCCCCAGGGCTCAAGACCTAAAATAGAAATATTTTATAAAGATTTGAAACATCATGGAAAAAACTTACTTAAAAAAGCAAAATGTATTGAATGTTTATTATCAAGTCATTTGTAGTACTGTATAAAATGTCCTCACAATCAGCCCTGCAGAAACTTATCATAAAAAAGTACCAAACATATGATCTAAAACTGTGGAGGAGTGTGACAGACTACAAACAAAATGAAAACTGAATACTATTTAATGGCACCCAATACATGTGGTCAAGCCACAACAGCAACATCTTAAAAATACTTCTAATTACAGGAAATTACCAGGTGCAAGTACAACAAAAAACACACAAATTGAAACTTAACATGAATAAATTAAAGAAACTGAAATTGGAACAATATGCATGTTTAAAGTTGTTCTCTAACAAAGGAACTGGCGGAGGTAGAATGGAACCCGCTTAAATGACTGACACCCACATAAATGTATTACAGCAGAAGCCCATCACAAGGAGCATTCAGCTACCCTCTATTCCTGTCTTGGCATTGTCAGACTGATCAATTTGAATAATCATTTGATTACTTCTTAATAATTTATAAGTGGCAATTTCTGTTAGACTTCAGTATTTTACACGACAAAGGGGGTGTAAAGCTCCTTCAACTTTACTGGATGAAAATCTCTCTTACTAAGTCAATGGTAAAAATTCATTCTGTCTCTTTAAGTGCTGTATGAAAGCAAACGTTTTTTGAATATGAAAAGCAACCTTCAACTGAAGAACTTGCTTACCGCTGCGGCTTTGTTGCATTAACTGTTTTCCAGTTGCTGAAAAGCTCTGTTGCATATTTATCTTTACCAAGAAGAAACCCTTCACACCAGCCCAAGCTGCTTTAAAAAAAGGTCATGAAAAGGAGCCAAAAGCTACCATTAAATAGATTTTTTAGCACTCAAGGGAAATCATTAATTTATCCAGGTTGATGCCTGACTTGAGCTTCCTCAGTGGACGTTAATGTTGTACAGGTTAGATTTGCTAAGTTTTACGAGGAACCCTTTCAGTACACCACCATTAAGTTGTAACATTGTAGGAACAGCATTATCTTCTGCAGGCATTTAAGTGCTGAAGCGAGGTCCTTCTGGAAAGTTGACTGAAGGGGTTGATGATTGACATAGACTGTGATGTTTGATTTCCCCAGAAGCCATTGAGGTGATTAGGGCTTTTGCTTCATCAAATGTTGTTTGTGTTGTTTTGACCATAAGAATGGTATGTCCTAAAAATTGAGTAATTTTAGTCAAGAGATGACAGTTGATAAAAGTGTTGGTTTTTTGTCACTGACTTGTATATTTTAGCAAGACGTTTCGGCTAACTCTTAATCCTTCATCAGTTGAAAAACTGCTCGATGTTAAGCGTGATTTAAAAACTTTTTTTAAAATTGAAACGTTGCACGTGCAGTATGCGTGTGACTCAAAAGAATTTTAAGTGTGTGCTATGCACTTGTAGACTTCTGGGATGACCATATGATCTTTCCTAGCCTTCGGGTCTTGTACAGACACCCAAGCTTCTAAAAAAAGCCATTGATGGTAATGTGCCTCGTGTCCGACGACTTCAACGTTTTCAAAACTCATGCGATGATGACGTTCGTGAACATGACACGCAAGTTTGGTGTTATGATCAAACATCACAACAGCCTTTTTGTGCTCAGAAACCCGCGTCTTCAGTGATCTTTCAGTCTGGCCATAGTATACAACATCGCACTGACTGCAATATTTATTGATTCTGTACCCTACTCCAGATGAAAGAGGGTCGGTTTCATCCTGCTGTTTCCGTCAACAAATGGTTTTGTTGTACTTCCGTACATTAAGGGCGTCTCCGAAAGAATTGGTCGCTTACTAAAGCAACAAAGTTTGCGAATTTCCTTCAAGCCACAGGTAACCATCAACAGTCTATTTCTTCGACTGAAACAGCAGGATGAAACCGACCGTCCATCATCTGGAGAAGTGTACAGAATCAATTGCAGTTAGTGTGATTTTGTATACTATAGCCGCATGGTCATCCCAGAAGTCTACAAGTGCAAAGCACTTGTGGACAGAACTTGCTGAGGTAGTTGATGGCACCCAGGAACCTGCAGACTCCATTGTTTGTCAGTTGGGGTGGGCATTCTAACTATGTCTTGGAGAGCAACAGGGTTGGGCTGCAGACCATCTGTAGTGTAATATGAGCCATGAAGGTTGCCTTTAGAACCAGGAATTTCATTTTGTTAACACTCAGCTTTACATGATGGTGCTCATATCCAAACACAGCGACATGGTTGACATTCATTCCATTAGTAGATATACTCTAACCAGCTGACCCCATCATTGCTTTCATTGTTTCCAATTTTGAAATCGGTTGCCTTTGAATAGGGGCATGGGCAGGTGTGACATTAGGATCCAGGTTTGTTTAGTTCCTGTTCGGCTTTTTCTAAAGTCTACATGTTCAATTGATTTCGGTGACATCGAAAACGAGCTGCCCAGAGTAACCTAGACCATAACAGAATGCGAATGCACTTGAATCAGTAGCAAAATACTTGTTGTTGGGCTAAGCCTCAGGGATTTCAATTCCTTGGTTTTTGTTAACTCTTACAGCAAGAAACCGAAAGGGCTCAGTTACTTGATCGACTTTGCTATCTGGACAACGTCAATCATTCTCACAGAAAAAACGCAATCAGAGCGTAATGCTGATTATTGCACCTTGTAGAAATGGGAAGCTGTATCTTTTAGCAAGTTTTTT
>JAEMPF020023656.1:0-2500 GCA_022496165.2 Catalaphyllia jardinei | reverse complement strand
CCCGCTCCCGAAAGTTCGAATGTTCCTGGTACGAACACCCAGCACGTCAAAGCTAATTCACCAAGTTCAAGCAACCTCGTACCTGTTCCAGTGAGTCATCCTCAGTGATGTCATATACATTAGACATTAGCAGCAGTATACAAAATATTGGGTGGTCCTCAGAATTTCCAAAACAATTGAAAATAGCAGTTTAGGAGACTAACGCTTGTTGGGAAATAGTGGTTATTAAGAGCCTACTAGCTTTCCAGTTAGTTTATATTATATTATGTGTACATCGAGTGGACATATGAAAGACATAAACAATCTCCTGTACCAATTTCTGTGGGATGGCAAACGGAAAAAAAAATCAATCTAGTAGAAATGATCAATGATTACGCAACTGGCGGACTTAAAATGTAGAACATTCAAATTTTCAACCACGCCCTGAAAGTGAAATGTGTTGTTCGAGAAAATATGCATACCCCTCCCACTGAAGGTTTTTTATATTGAATCCCCCAACCCCTCCATTTTATTGTCATACTTTCGTCCAAAAAATTGGGCTTTTGAACACCACCCCCCCGACCACCACTCCTCCCTTGGAATTTCCATTAACCTTCCTTAGGGTGGGCATGGATATTTTATGGAACTACACAATGGATTCAAAAGTGCATAGACTCAAGTAACAAAGGAAAATGGAAACTTTTTCTGGACTTTTTTCTTGCAAAGTATAATGCTACACTACTTATCACTGGTAACCTAAATGTCACCGATGCTGCCTCGCTGGAAATAGATGACCCTTTTACCAAAGAGCTGATTGAAATTTGGTTGTGTCTTAATTTCAAAAAACAGCCCTCTGATCTTTCTAACATCCCAATCTGGTATAAAAACTGGTATAAACTGGTATAACCCACCTACTTGATGAAAACCTCCATTTTTTTAACTTTTGATGCCTTGAGGACAAATGTTCTGTCAAAACTTATTTTCTCCAGTACCAAAGTATTGTAATCGCAGTCTCCAAAATGAAATCAATTCGTGCCTACACTCAGGCAGTGACAAACACTAGAAGATTTAAATAATCTGCTGGCCTCAACGGAGTTTTGGAAGGCTATAATATGCTTATGATGCAAATTGTTACTATTCCAAATAAAAGTCAAAGCAAATGGCTCTCAGATTGTAACTCTCTATCTGTGGACTATATAGATTGGTGTAGCTCATACGGTTTGGCTTTCTTGGGCACCCAAGAATCCAAATTGCAAACCTTCCAGTTCAACTTCCTTCATAGAAGAATAAATAACTACATTAAGAGGCATTCTCTGTAAAAGTGGTCCGCTGCATTTCGGTTTGAAAAATCGATTTCCTTCAAACTTTCCCAATGAATCTATCTTAGTCTGAATGAAATCGAGACCACCTTAGTTTCTGCAAATATTGCAAAATAAATTTTTGCGGGACTAACATCACGTTAGCCAGCGAATGCCTAATTTTAGCATGGGCAATAACCAAAAATAGCAGAAAATTGTCGAACTCGTTGTTTCACAATATTCTAGTTTCGGGAACTTTGCTCGTCTTGCATGGAAAGATCCATCCCCAATAAGTGTAAATTACCCATTTTTTTATTTTTTAACCGCTGTTTGTATTGAAAATTATAGTTTTGTTTGACAGCTATTTCTCCGTTGGCGCCATTGGCTTAAAATTTCGAATTTTAATCTCGGCTCTGCGCAAAAGTCCCACGTCTTCTGTACAATATGTCTATTCAGGTCAACTAAAATAAAGTATAGGAATAGTAAAGAAAATAAAGCATAGGAATAGTAAAAAATGTTGCGGTTTAAACGAACTTTGAGCACAGCCGGAAACTGATTGCCAACAGTGCACAAAGTACGGCCTCGATGATTAACGAGATCTGCATCGACAACTCGACATTTGACGATTGGATTGAGCTCATTAGAGTTGTAACACGTAAAAACATCATTAAGGAAAGAAAAATATCAATCAATCAAATTTATTATTAAAAGCACATTTACCTAGAAAGTAACAAAAAATGCACTAACCCGCAAATAGCATAAGCTAATCTAGGCGTGTAGTGTAAAGGCAGCCGTCCAAATTTAACTTTTAGCCAGCACTCGACTGCCTTTTTATGTATAACTTACCTCTATCACAGCGAAAAATATACTCAACATCGTGCGAAGAAAGGATTGCTCTGAAAAGATCCAGACCCATTAAATATAATTCAAAATGTTCATGCGTGAAACGATTTTCTTTACAGTACCCAAACACAGTCCTTTGAAGTTGGATAAAAGTAACGTGTAAAGAAATAATTGTTTGATGACGTGACTGATTTATTAAAAATTCCTCTTTTCTCATTATTCATGAACAAGAAGTTTCCGTCAAGAAATCGCCTTGACTAAAACTTAGTAAATTTACTAGGCGGGATAGTTATAGAGACGAAAAGAGAGTACGAAGCTTACCTGCCGTCGCGCCGCAAAGTATAAACACTGCGAGGGTCTTGCTGTTTGCATTCATGAAT
>JAEMPF020023655.1:2500-12327 GCA_022496165.2 Catalaphyllia jardinei | reverse complement strand
TTTTTCTTCATCTGAGAATATTCGCGGTCTTATATTTGCTGATTTTTTGTAATCAACTGGTAAGTCATCTTGTTTGATATATTCAAATGTATAAAAATGACCATCCTTCTTTGATTTACCTGATTTACAATTGTTGAGACCCTCACAAGCCATTTTGACGATACCAACATTTATTTGAAGATGCTGCTGGATGGCGTACATGCTGTTGAAATATAACACTTGGTTGGTGCTCTTATTTATTGCTTTCACACATTTTTTATTCTTATGATTTTGTGAAACAAAAGTATAATCCCGATCCTTTGCTGACTTTTTGCAATTCTTTTGTTGTGTTATAAGTTGGAGATTAGATAATGGATTGTCTTCCTTATTATTATTGATGTGGTCGATAACTTTCCCATCTGGTATCAATCCATTATAACATTCCCAGATGAATTGATGGACACAATACCTTTTACGACCTGATTGACCTGTTTTCTCACAAGGCAAATCATGTAACCATTATGATTCTTGTTTCCTTTGTTGGGTGTTTGTTTGATGATATGTATGATGTTTCCATCTTTGGAACCAGCATACATATTATAAACTGGATGAGCAGTGTAAACGCAATCGTTAACTATAATTTTTGTCATTATAATATAAATTTTCAAAAAAATCTTGAATTCGAAAGTGACTTAAAGACTTGGCACATTAATATTATAAGAAAAATGCAGCGAAAAATTATCTCAACATATAGTATGAACAACTTGTCAAAACTAATCAAATCTCAACTGATTAATTTAATATTGAAGCAGAATGAGAAAATAAAACAATTGTTTCAGCAAAATATGAAACAACAGGTTGAAACACAAGACATACCAACACCTTTACCAAGGAAGAATGTAAAACAGATGGTACAAGAATATGAAAACAATATTATTGATCCACCATTAGAATTTAGGGATAAGCCAGTACCATTACCAAGGACTAAAAAACCAATTCCAAAACCAAGGACTAAAAAACCAGTACCATTACCAAGGACTAAAATTGAGGAAACTGCTAGAGCTCTAAAGGGTTACACAAAATCCTATGAAATCAGCATTAGAAATAATAAAGATCCTCTTAATCAACTGCAAAACACAAGAAAAGCAGTTGAATATCATATTGTTAAGATGCTAACATCTATGAAAGGTCTAAAATTTGTTGAAGCGCTTAAAGTGACATTCAAAAAATCAACAAATGATAAAATAATATACAAAACCGCTCATTTCAATAGCAAACCTATTACCATCATTAATAACACAGAAAACCCTGAAGCATTACAATTATCAAAACAACAAATCTTGAATATGATAGCTCAGTGGATTTCTGAAGGTTCTGGTTGGACTATTGAATCTGTTGACAATCATTATATCAATATTGTACAGTATAAGCCAATGAAAGGCTCTTCATAAATTAAACTACCCTCAGAACTCAGACATCATAAAAAAGGATTGATCAATATGAAAAATGAGGACAATGAATGCTTCCGATGGTGTCACATCAGACGATTAAATCCTCAAGACAAAAATCCACAGAGGATCAAAAAATCAGATAAGGAATATGTTAAAAATTTAGACTACTCTGGAATTGAATTCCCAATAACAACAAAGCAGTATAATAAAATTGAAAAGCAAAATGAGATTAATGTTAATGTATTTGGATATGAAAACAAACAGCCATATCCCATCTATGTGTCAAAAGAAAAATATGACAGACATATGAATTTATTATTGATAACTGAAAATAAAAATAAACATTATGTTTTAATTGAAGACTTTGACAGGTTTATGTATAACCAAACAAAGCATAAAGAAAAGAAGCACTTCTGCATGTATAGTCTTGAACAATCATAGAGATAATTGTATTCAAGTAAATGGAGCACAAGCAGTAAAAATGCCTGATGCTGATAACAATATCCTAAAATACAACAATCATAATAGAGAACAGCCTGTGCCATTTGTAATCTATGCAGACTTTGAAGCTATCACTGAAAAGATATCTGGTTGCCAACCCAATGACAACAAATCATTTACAGAGGTATACCAGAAGCACACAGATTGTGGCTACGGTTATAAGGTTGTCTGTTGTTATAATGATAAATATAGCAAAACTGTTAAAACGTATAGAGGTGAAAAGGCAGTTTTCAAATTCATGGAAGCTATGCTTGAAGAAGTTAAATATTGTAAGAAGATTATTAGAAGAGATTTCAAAAAATTGTTGGAAACAAATAATGGAGAAATTAAAATACCTGTTATATTCCATAATCTCCGTGGTTACGACTCTCATTTCATTATGCAAGAGATTGGAGCCATTGTTAAGAAATATGTTTATAAAAATAAAAAAGGTGAGGAGCAAGAGATTGCCATCAATGCCATCCCTAATAATATGGAAAAGTATATGGCGTTCATACTTGGTAATAGCTTAGTTTTCCTTGATAGTTTCCAATTCATGAGCTCCAGTTTAGAAAAATTAGTGAGCAATATGCCAAAAGAATCATTAAAATATACCTCTGAAGTATTTGAAGGTAAAAAATTAGATTTGATGACTAGAAAAGGAGTTTATCCTTATGACTATATGGATAGTTTTAATAAGTTCAAAAAAGAACTACCATCAAAAGAAGAATTCTACAGTATTTTAAATAGTGAACATATATCTGATGAAGATTATAAACACGCACAAAATGTTTGGAATAAATTTAATTTGAAGAATATGGGTGAGTATCATGACTTATATTTGAAATCAGATATCCTATTATTAGCAGATGTATTTGAGAATTTCAGGAAAACATGTTTGGAATATTACAAATTAGATCCATGTCGTTATTTCACATCCCCTGGTTTATCTTGGGATGCTATGTTGAAGATGACTAATATCAAATTAGAACTTATGACTGATATTGATATGTTTCAGTTGATTGAAAAAGGTTTACGAGGTGGTATCAGTTATATTGCTAATCGTTATGGTAAAGCAAATAATAAATATATGAAAAAATACAATATGAAAGCGCCCTCAAAGTATATTATGTATCTTGATGCTAATAATCTTTATGGTTGGGCAATGAGTCAGTGTTTACCAACTGGTGGATTTAAATGGATGACACAAAAACAGATTGATGAATTGGATTTAGCTAAGTATAGAGAAGACAGTAAGAAAGGATTGATATTAGAAGTCGACTTAGAATACCCAAAAGAACTACATGACTTACACAATGACTACCCACTGGGACCAGAAAAGGTGGAAGTAACAAATGATATGCTATCTGATTACTGTAGAAAAATATCTGAGAAATATAATATATCAACTGGTTTGGTTCACAAGCTTATACCAACCTTAGGAAAAAAAGAAAAGTATGTTTTACATTATAGAAACCTTCAGTTATATATGAATCTTGGTTTGAAGGTTACCAAAGTACATCGAGTACTTGAATTTGATCAATCCCCTTGGTTAAAACAGTATATCGATTTCAATACTGAAAAACGGAAAAATGCTAAAAATGCTTTTGAAAAGGATTTCTTCAAACTGATGAATAACAGTGTATTCGGTAAAACAATGGAGAATATCAGAAAGCGAGTAGATGTTAGATTAGTTACTGATGAAAAGAAATTATTAAAATTAACCAGTAAGCCAACCTATGTCTGTAGTAAGATCTTTAATAAGAATCTGGTGGCTGTACATAAAATAAAAGAAACCCTCACTCTGAACAGACCAGCATATGTGGGGATGTGTATCTTAGATTTGAGTAAGACTTTGATGTATGATTTCCATTACAATTATATTAAAGATAAATATGGAAGTAAAGCTAAGTTGCTATTTACAGATACAGATAGCTTAACATATGAGATTGAAGCTAAGGATGTGTATCAAGACTTCTGGAAAGATAAGCATAAGTTCGATAATAGTGATTACTCTGAGAGCTCACCATTTTATAATAAAGATAATAAGAAAGTGATTGGTAAAATGAAAGATGAAGCAGCAGGAGTTCCAATCACTGAGTTTGTGGGCTTACGATCAAAAATGTATAGTTACATGAAAGATGATCAGAAAGGAGGAAAGACTGCTAAGGGAATTAAAAAGAATATCATCAAGAAAAACATCACACATGAAAACTATAAAGATACACTCTTAAATAATAAACAGATGTTTCACAAAATGAAAACAATTAGAAGTGAGAACCATAAGCTTGGTAGCTATGAAATAAACAAAGTATCACTCAGCTGTTTCGATGATAAAAGATACTTACATGATGATGGAATAACAAGCTATGCATATGGTCATAAAAATATCAAACATTAATTTCCATTTTGAATTTTCATATACATTCCAATTATAATTCCATTTTAAATTTTCATAATCTCAAAAGTTGGTTACAAAAGTTGGTTACAAAAGTTGGTTACAAAAGTTGGTTACAAAAGTTGGTTACAAAAGTTGGTTACAAAAGTTGGTTAAAAATAAATATAAGATTTTTTCAGATAGTTTTCATAATTTTCAAGGTTTTGGTGTCCAGACTGATGTCCCGGGTTTAGGTCTGTCTCCACATTTGATTTCAATATTTTATTCCTATATTTGATTTAAGGCTTGGTTTAGTATTTGGTTTTTATTATTTAGTATTTCGTTCTTATTATTTAGTTTTTGGTTTTTATTATTTAGTTTTTCCAGCAGTTGATTAATTGTTGGAAAAATAGTTTAGAAATATAGTATAAAAAATAATACAGAAAAAATATTGTAAACTGTGCTCATACCCCCATTTACTATACTACTAAAGACTAAGAACGAAATATTTTGTTTACGAAAAATAAAAACAATAAACCTATAGAGAAAAATCCTTTAAAGGTGGTCCCCATGTTATTTGGACAAGATTCGATCGACCTATTTTGTAACATTTTTGTCGATATTCAAGCTTCAGGAAGATTATGAGTGAAAAAATCTTTTCCTGAACATTAAGATAATTAAGAAAGTCACAGAAAAAGTCAAAATAACATTTTTGATTTTGTGTATTACAATTTAAATATTTATCCACCTCCGAAAAGGAAAACAACTGAAATACTTTATCACGACACCTGTGCGCGGTGTTAACGATTTTCCTCGAACACGTCGCCCTTCCGCAATTTTTGCGTTTTGTGTAAACCTAGTTTTCTAATTGTATTTGTCAGTGTTTGTCACTAGAGTGTTTTGGTTGAATACTATGAACCGATCAGTTATGCGACTGATGTTTCCAATAGCTTTGTTTATTTTCATGGTTTATTTCTGCTATGAGTGTGATTTCAAGTAATTTCGCTCGAGCGCGATTGGTCTAGATACGTCAGGTGACCAATATTCCCCAGCTAAGAATATCCAATTTTAATATTCAGTCTTCTTTCACTGTCTAAAATCCGCACGTGTCATTGGTTAGAATTGATCACGTGAGTTCCCGTTACCTAGCGACATCAAAGTGACAGAGTGCGTTATTACAATAACGCATAAAAACTGTGCAGTGTTCAGGTCGGGCTGGAAGCCATTGCAAGTCTATCGCCAGCAGTGAACTCAGATTGAATATTAAAAGGGTTAGAGACTGTTAGGTCGTGTTTTGTCTTCAAATACACGCACTTGCTTACTGTACAATGAACTCGAAATTTTCAATACTGCACTCAGCTTCGGTTCGTGCAGTATTGAAAATTTCTCGTTCATTGTACAGTAAGCGCGTGCGTGTATTTGAAAACAAAACATTCACAACAGTCTCTAACCCGTAAACATTCCCCAATTTGTAAAACTGTGCTTGTTGCGGGAAAGATTTGATGGATAATAAACACAATAGCCTGGCTCCACTTGGCGCCAACAATGTGCTGGGATATTTGTCCTTGGACGTTATATGTTCCTCGAGGCTTACAGTTTTCCTCGAACTCCGCTCTCGAAAAACTGTCCGCTTCTCGGAACAGATAATGTCCGCAGGCAAATACCTAAGCATAGTTTCGCGCCAAATAATGGGTGCTCTTGTTTTTATTTTTTATCGGATATGCTTCTCATTTTTAACATGGTTGGCCATGATTTTTCTGCGAGACAGTTTTTGTCTGTCTGCAGCTTCCTTATCGCGACAGCGACATGATATTCTGGATTTTTCCTGGAAGCGTTTTTCTGATGAGTAAATTAAGAGTCCGGTATAGAACAAAATACAGACCTCACTCCAACAAACCTTTTGTAAATCTTCGAATTTAAGAAACAGGACATTTGGATCATCTTTGTGATTCCACCATCCCAGGACATGGTCAGTCCAGAGGCTCCTACTGACTGCATGAAACAAAACGATCCATTAAAAACCAATATAATACAGAAATCAGAAGTAAAAACCCTCGGAAGATGAATTCTTTGGCTATGTTGCCTTGAGTATTCCTGTTTTTTTTTGTCTTTTTGTTAAACAATGACAATAATCCCTTCCAAGTTGGGTAGTGAAATAAAAAAAGAGAAACCTCCAAAATGGTTAGTAAAGTTCGAATATAACGGCTTAAGCATACAACAAAATTTGTCGTGAATTGTATTCAAGAGCTGGGTAAACTGATGTTCTGCTAGATCGTTTTCGTAATTCGCCTCTGGTTTTTCTTTAAACGCGTCTGCTTCAATACGCACGAGCCCTTTACAACTGTTTCTTGTGATATTGCATATTGAACCAGGAAATTGATCAGCAAGAATAGATTCTCGATGTGATTCTCAATCTCTCGGTTCTCCTTACCATTACAAGCAGTATGAAAAGGCTTGTGAAGTGAATTTAGATGTCAGTCTAGGGTCTCTGGGCTGAGTGCATATAAATAAACTTACCATTTCCTTCTAGAAATAACTTGATGAAAGATTCCCATGGTCCTTTAAATCTCTCCAAATTTGTCCAGAACTTAAAATAAGATACTGCAACATCTTTTGGATTGCGAGCAATGTAGATATATTTACATCTGCTATCTTTATTTGCACTTTTAGGAATAATGTTGTAAGTAAGATGGCTCTTTAGAATTCGTGGACTTGGCAAAGTGTTGATGTCAGGTTGCTGAGGACGGGGATGGGTTGCCCGTTCTAGAAATGGCACGCGTTCTCTTAAATCGGTAGTTTTGACTTTTCCTTCGTGAAATATCTGCCAGACAATTTCCTGAACCCATGTTGTCCCTGAATGAAAAGATGTAAGATCAATTTAGTACAAAGTATCAACTGGCGCAATATTATTGACTAATATGTATTGTTAAAAGGGGCACTTTTACCGTGGTAGATGACCGTTTTTCATTGGGAACAGTCCATTTAGTGAGAGTGACCAACATTTCCCGAAGTAAATTTCCCGTGCTAAATGTCCATGGGTACGTCAAAAAGTTCACATGAAGCGCCCATGGCATTTCCTATTCAAGTTCCAGTGGCTGCCTCGTTCCCAGAAGTCTCTCTCTCCCTGCGAAAGGGGTGGCCACGCAAGGGACGAAGGGAAGGAGAAAGGAAGCGAGACGTCTGGCAGATAATGTTTCAAGATGGCGGAAGGTTCAACGGGGGATGATAACGCAATTTGTAAAAAGGAGCATAGACCTGTTCGTATTGCGAATTTAGAAGGAAAAGTGGCTTGTCCTCATCCATTGTGCAAGGAGAAAACTGTTTTCCTACAAACGAACGGGCTACAGCATCATTACATCATTTGCCATCTCGATGCCCTTTTCATGCCGAAAATCGATGATTAATCCGCCACTGATCTGCTAGAACAAAAAAAAAGAAACGCTGTACGGCAATGATGTTCGCAATGTATTTGTCACACGCTGCAGGCTTGTTTGACTGAGTACTGCAGTGGCAACAAACCAGTTGTAATAACAATGCCTGCCGACTATACCTCCAACTTGTTAGTGAAATTTAACGCATGCCACGGTGAATATTTCCACGGAAATTGATTGCACGGGAAAAGAGCCATACATTGTAATACTGGAGCCATGTGTACTAAAGAACGTAAAATTTCATCATTATGTATTTTCACGTGATTGAACCATCATTTCAGCTTAATTTCACTGGAAGTTGTTTTGACTATGAATGGAATGTTCCAAATAAAAATTTGTGTTTACTTTCACCTAGTATGCATTCAGTTTAGGTCTGTCACAGGATATCGCGTTAATTTCATGCCATAAGAAAAAAAAAGCATTATAAGGGCCTGTTCGCACTGCACGAAATTCTGTTTGTTTTGCCAAAAAAATCTGTCAACGCGAAGCCATTTCTAGTGCGAACGATTTTTTGCACCTACCAAACAGAACAAAACTTCAAAAGATTCCGCCGACTAGCTTTGGAGGCTGTAAAAATTTTGTCAGGCGAGAAAATCCTTTGTCCCTTGACATCCATCCGTCATTGGGTCATCAAATTTTGCAACATATGGATTACGAAGCGAACGTGACCGTATGACTTCCCGCGAGTGTTCTCTCTCGGAACATATCAGTAAATCGTGGAATGAATCTCTACCAATTCGCATATTTCTACGGAACAAGATCTCAGGAAAATGGCGCTGGAAAGCTGCAGATGGATTTCGAACCAAGATTCTGCAGAGGGAGGAAATATCCAGTGCAGGTGAAAACGACGACGATGGCGGCGTATTCTCAGCTGAATGAATTGATGTAGCAAGAACAGGTTCTGCATGAAAAGCAAAAGGAAATAGAGTCCCTTAAAAATAATTCGGAGGAGCATTTTTCATTCACAAATTCGACCGGAAACTTCGCGCGAAACAGACACCGACGTACATTTCACGACGTCTTGATGGTAAATTGATCAAGTTATCTGTCACTAAAAAATTCCGTATCTTTATGTGCGAACAGGATTGCGAAAACAAAAAATTGGTAATTACAAAATTTTCACTTTTTTTGCAAACGCCAAAGTCAAATTTTCGTCTTAGTGCGAACAGGGCCTAATTTGTCATTTGTTAATAAAAACAGAAGATGTTCAAATAACATGCTTTCACTTCACTTCCACGAATATTTATCGTCAATAATTTGTGATATTTCGATTGACCATGACCATGCATAAAGAATAAATTCCTTGCTCTTCTGAATCAACCAGCAGTGCAACACTGTCAATCGGTTCTGAAGCAGGAGCCCTCTAAATGATGGAATTATTGTAAAGAGACTGGAAGATTTATTCGTTACAATTTCGTAGATCTTGTGCCACAACGATGAATGGAATAAAGTCTGCCATGCAGGAAGACGGAATGACGCAACCAACTTTTTCCATTCAAGCTTGAATTATCTTTGTTTTGGCACCACCATCTTGAATTTTTTAACACGCTGCTCTGCCAAAAATTCTTTTGTTTGACACATTTGACAAATGCAGTGAAATCATCAAATCCAAGATGATAGTCAGCAGGAAATTTAAAAGTGATAATCTTTTCCATTTATTGTTATATCTTTTGTCCAGTGAAGTGTATGGGCCAACTTTCCCTCAATAACCTTAGAAGACACAATGTAAAGACCAGTCTATGCAAATAACATGTTTTGCAATTATATCAGCTTTATATGCTGTATCAATAATGCTGTTGCTGTCTACAAAATGGAACAGTAAGAACATAGATAAGAAAGTGTAAGATTTAAAAGGCCCATCAGAAGAAGGAGTGTTGAACTGATTTTTGTTGTTGGGTGGTGTTCATAGTTCTCGGATGCCAGAAGAAAAATACTGTTGTTTTCAAACACTGGAAATCAAAGTACCCAACTGCCAGGCAGTCATATATTAGTCTCCAGCAAGAAATATACTCGGGCCATACCTGGTTGGTTACTAAGTGTAAACAAAGCCGCAATCTTGTGGCAATATTCTTTCTACAATTAAACCAAATTTGCACATTTTTCATTTGA